>JAYMFT010394045.1:0-19456 GCA_038088735.1 Panulirus argus
AGAGAGAGAGAGAGAGAGAGAGAGAGAGAGAGAGAGAGAGCATAAACCTGATGGGTCTGCACCACACTTTAGGTCCCCCTTACCCATCCCTTTTTAAGGGAGGAGAGTGAGGGAGATCACACCCCCCCCCCCCTCCCTAAAGAGAGGGTCGAGTGACGGATGGAACGAACGAGATGACGAGGAAGGGATGGGATGGGAAGAGGGAGAGGGAGGGGAGAGAGATCACGTAAGAGTGACGAGTGACGAGTGGAGACAGAGGGACGAGTTGAGCCCATTGTGTGTTGTACTTCCCACTCTCCCGTCCACAGGACCGTCCCAGCTCGTCCTAGCCCCACCCTAGCCCCAGCCCCAGCCCTAGCCCCACCCAGCTCCCAGCCCTAGCCAGGCCCCGCTCGCCCTCCCCACCCCGCCATCTCCATTAAGAACATTAACTTACTTTAGGACTCATTATATCAACCTGGGTCCCAAGAGAGGCCTCCTCAGCCCACTGATAATTAACCGGATTATGTCTTCTGTTGTGACCGTTGCCTAGGGAGGGACGAGACATCAATAAACAGGGGAAAGCAAGAATACAGAGCATCAATACACAGGGGAAAGTAGGAATATCGAGCATCAATAAACAGGGGGAAAGCAGGAATATCGAGCATCAATAAACAGGGGAAAGTAGGAATATCGAGCATCAATAAACAGATGTAAGCAGGAATATAGAGCATCAATAAAAGGGGGAAAGCAGGAATATCGAGCATCAATAAACAGGGGAAGTAATGATATAAATCATCAAGAGAGAAAGAGAGAGAACATAGGAATATAAATCACCATAATAAAAATTGGGTAATATAAATCATAGATAAACATAGTTAAGGTTAGGTAGAGAGGATAAATCTGCACGAGCAGACAGAATTCAGTGGTTCGGACCGATGCGAGCCCCCTGCCTCATAACCTACCCTCTCACACCCTTCCTCATAACCTCATATCCTGCCTCATACCCTACGCACACGCCACATGTCCCCCGTGCCCTCATCCCTACCCAGCACGGATGGCGTCAGGTTGCTCGGCTGTGGACACAATCAGGGCCAATCTCATATACGCAGTTTCCGTTGTGAGGCTTCGAGGAGGAGGAGGAGGAGGAGGAGGGAAGCGCCGCCTCATTCACTCACAGGTGACGCCATCTGACGGTCCGCCTCCCGGAACCTTGACGCTGATGAGATTGGGCTGGGGTGGGGGGGTGGGGGTGGGGGGCTTAGCTCTCTCCCCCCCCCCTCTCTCTCTCTCTCTCTCTCTCCCCCCTCGTGTGATGAATGTATATTTCTTACGATGTGTTCAGCTGAGTAAAATCTCGTATGAGAACTTCTCGTCCTTTTCCCTGCTACTGATTGTGGAGCAGCCTTGTAGCTGCAGGGCTCCCGTGAAAAGAGGGGGGGGGGGCGCCTTGGAGTTATACAATTTATATATAAAAACAGAATACGACTGAAGCGATAGCGCAAATATCTTCCTGATGTCATTACGATAACAGGTACATAATTGGGGTCATTAAGATAACAATGCAGCGCGTATGACGACGCAAGTATAGTGCGTATGTGATGGAAAGCATACACGCTTATGCGACAAGACAAGAACACAGGCGTCGTAAAGCAAGCATATAACTGATGTCAGGAGGCATGCGCACACAGGCGGTGTCAGAAGGCATGTATGCAAATCGTGTCGAAAATCATGTACGTACACAGGTGGTGTCACGGAGGCAGACAGGTACTCCCCCCGAACCTGTGGGGGGGTTTGTACCTGCAAGTCTCCAGGGGCGAAGAAGTATGTACCAGGCGAGCTAGTAAATACCAGGCGTACGCGACCCACGCGTCCGGGGGGCAAAAATCGCTCATACGGATTTGTAGGGAAAGTCGAGGGCTTCATTCGTACGAATGAAGTGGGAACTGGCGTTCGACAAGCTGGTTCGTTGTGCGATTATAGTGAATCGAGCGAAGAGGAGGGAAGGGGAGAAGCAAGCAAATAAGTGCCCCGTTTTGTGTGAGAGGGGGCGGGTCCAAGGGGGCCTTGTTTAGTCTCAAGAGGCAAGCACATTACTCCTTTTGAAAGGGCAGGCATTTACTTAGAGCAGGGAGTCGGGAGTCATTAGAAACTGAATGACGCGCGTTTCTCTCTTGCGGTCGACACCAGCCCGGTATAACAGCTCCCCTGACAAGTGGTCTACGTGTGCGTTCAACTCCCTCTGGCATATCTATGCCTCCCTCCCAGGCTACTCTATAGAACGTCTTTATCTTATACAGCAACTTTACAATGGTGTAAAAAAAAAGTGACCCTGGTCTACAGCGTCTCTCTCTATATATAAATGTTAAGTTCAACGCCATTAACTGATATGAATTGCCATTAAGTCGTATATGGAGGTGGTTTCCTGTTATACGTAATGTATTTAATGGGTCAGATATCACCTTTATAGAGGGTGTGAAATGTCCTTTGCGTATATAATATACGGCGCCTTTATACCCTATAAAACGCCTTTATACTACATAGAGTGGCTTTCGAATAAAGAGATAGAGAGAGAGAGAGAGAGAGAATATTAAGTCACACTTACCTTCCACGAAGGAGGCTCCTTGGTAGGCTGTGGGAGATGGGGTGTTTGTCTTTTAGACTCATTTTGAGCACCTTAGATATGTCTAGTATTATCTCACCTCATTTGTATATACCACATTATCTACTAGCAACTCTGTCACTACTGGATAAGCGTATGCAGTGGGTCAGGATTCATCATTTGATTAACATATGTTGAGGTGATCATGAGAAGAGAAGTTGATCTAGCTATTAAACAGGTGAAACGTGGTGGCGTGGCCATGAAACAGGTGAAACGTGGTGGTGTGGCCATGAAACAGGTGAAACGTGAAGGTGAAGACAATGATACAGGTGAAACTTTGGTGTAGCCAATGAGAAGTACTAGAAATGTACCAATCAAATCTATCCTTTCAAGCTGTAGTAAAGTGTTGGAACGCCGGACATCATTACCGATGACGGCCTCTTGTGAGAGCCTCTGACAACGTCTATTTGCCTGTAGCCTGTCTACTCAATCTATTCACAACAACTACAGGCAACCTGAAAGTCTGTCAGGCTGGCGTTGTTGGCAATGGTACGCAATTCTATGTCAGCGCTGATGGACAGTTTTCCCCCACAGTCTATCATTAAAAGCGGCGTCTTGCATGGTAATATCTTGTCACCACTTCTGTTTCCCTCTACATTTTTGTGATAATGAAGACGATTTGTAACGAGCATGAGGAGGTCGAGTGGATAGACGTAGGTTAATACCTGATCAATTTGAAGACTAGGCAGACGCTATTACACTCAGGAGCCGGAAACTACCGTACAAGACTTCAGAACAATGGTGGTTCAGGCTTTTGGAACAGCAGGGATGAGCCAGGCTGAATGTCTGGGACTCCAAGATCACGAGAACGGAGGGAAGCTCCTAAAAGAAGGGTCTCCCGCTGATTGGAGAGACGACCAAAGAACGGATCACTATAGGACGAATTCACAGAGTGGTTAGACAGGTGAACTAGATGACGAGTAACGATGTCGTACAGATTGGTTGCGTGGTCAAACATCACGCCTGTACACTTCGCCACCATGGTCAGGGACATGGTTTACGAACGGGTGGTTTACGAACGCCAATCCCGACACGAAAGCAGATAACTATACCTACGATTTCGTGAAACGAAGCCACGAGAAGCGGTGGACGGACGCTTGGAGTGCTCTTGGCGAAATCATGCGAGCTGCGACGCCATATCAGAGATCATAGGAGGATACGACATCACACAGGGGAGATACCATACATCGACCAGGTCTCCCCGCCTAAGAGGGACCATACCCCGCGTCCCCAGGGGAGAGATTCGGGGAGGACCGAGAGGAGGAGGAGGAGGAGGAGGACCATAAAAGGGGCAGTGAACCTGCAAAACGTAAAGGAAGGAAGAGGAGAGGACGACCCGGTGCAACATTTGGGTTCGTGGCGCGACAACACAGGCCCGAGAGCTGGACGGAGGGGACGGAGGAAGCAGATATCAGGAGGGCGTGTTGGAAATACATATGGCGTTGGTGGCGCATGACATACGCTACAGTGAGACGTGTTATACGAACCATTCAGGTAAGAATGTGGGATTCTTTACCTTCTTTCTTTCAGTTCGCGCGTCGTTTTCATATCTTAACGCCCATCAGAGATAAATTCAAAGAAAATCAGTATGGCTTTCCCTCGAAATCCAAAAAAAAATAACCTTTGACTTCTCTGTCTTCGAAGATTATTTACAGCATTTTTGTGTTTTCTACGTCGAATACTGGATCTAAGAAATTAATAAATTTGAAATTCACGGTGTCAGAAAATCTACTGAATAATGATAGATAAAAGTTCTACGTCAAATAGGGATCATAATTATAAGACACAAAAGAGGTGATTCAAATGATGAAGAAAGATAAATGGGAAAGGAATTACACAGGTCTGTGTGTGGCGAAACTGTCGAGGAACCAGCACCCACCTGTGGGAGGCCCGGCCGAGGGAGTTGTTGCGTGAGTTGGCGCGGTGGTGCGACACGGGCTCGAGGTGCTCCAGGAGGCTGCTGGTGGCCCTCCGCCGTCCGAGCCCGCCCCCGCTCCCGCTCCCGGACTTGACGCTCCGGAAGCTCATGCCGCCCTCGCGTCCAGGGTGGGTGGGTGGACACACGGGCGGGGGACGACCTACGTGTGGTCGCAGGAGGTCAGGTCGCGCACTGGTGTGGTCACGTGGCCCTGGCTCTCACGACTGTACGAGGCGGGCGTGGCTTCCATTTTTGAGGTCCTCTGTTTTCAACACACTGTCCGTGAGTCTCTGTCTCTATCTCTCTCTCTCGCTCTCTCTCTCTACGTCTCTCTCAATCTTGTCTGTGACCACACCTTTTCTCGAGCTTTTCAGGAGACAGTCTCACGCATGTCTCGCGGCGTGAGATATACGGCTCAGAAATCATTAGGTCTTGCCTCGAACTCACATCTATAACAAAACGTTAGTCCCTTGGAAGGTAACTACACTGCTCTGTGCTGGAAATCGAGAGGAATGCGTCAGTTACCGAACGTGCGTTTAAGACATACGCCGAGCTCTCGTGCCAGACAGCGTATGGTAGGGCGACAGTACCTGGGTCCTGAACTAATCATCAATTATCTCATCTCGTTTTGAATCGATTGTGATTGAAATCCATCCGTCTATCCCTCAGTCTAACTTCTATAAGCTAACGCGTCGACTCGTCTTTTTTTTTTTTTTTTCCCTCTCCTTTTGCCATGTAGCTCCTGCTGCACCAGGCCATGACATGTAGTCCGTCCCCCGTCTGTCAGATCCAAGGCAGCTGCCGAGAGACTGGCGACAGCTGACGACTCTCTCGCTCTGAAAAGACAGATAAGAAAAACCGTGTTAGTCTTATGATAAGGAGGGGATGGAGCTTCTTACACACACACACACACACACACACACACACACACACACACACACACACATCACATCACATGTAAATATTCTTTCGTTTTCAAAAGCACATAATATACTCATACTTCTTTACCATTAAAATGCAATGAACCAAAGAGTAAAGAAACAACCCGTAACAAGTAATAAGTTCTCGAAAGTGGCAAACGAGGAGACTTTGAGAACCAAAGGTCCTTTCCTATTCAGCTCCGTCTGTTGCCTAGGAAGAAAATGAGGTGAAAAAGATGGTAAAAAAGGGCAGCTTTCATTAGGAATAATTTACCCAGGGCGTAGTTTTAAGAGCACAGAGGCCAACCAACCTCTACAGAAGGACAAATCCCGTACCCGATAATTTTGGACCAGTTGGGAAGATCGAATCGAGAACCCCATTACTATACGCAAATGTGCATGTGGTCATAAAAACTCCCATAGAACAAAACACGATGTTCACAGAATAACTCCACACGGCAGACTGATTGATGACGGTTACGCCTAACCGTCACAGCATGCACATGGCCGTACTGCCATCTATTGGCGTGCTATGGAAACAGTTTCGGAACTTTTTTGATACCAACCATGTATAGTGCGGACAGAGCAAAAAGATATTCAAATTAACGAGGAAATTTGAAGGCCACTGTAGTATGTTTCAAAAGCGGCCGCTGGCAGTAGTCGGGTGAGGAAGAGGGGGGGGGTATTTCTTAACGATGCGGTGAATGAGAAGAGATAATTAAGTACTGACGGCGACAGTGCCCTTAATCTCTCAAGGAAGTGAGGAGTAGGAGACCCCACTGTAGGCTGTCTGGCAGAGCAGATCTTCACTCTCGTCTGTCGCGATGCCACAACTCTTCCTCGGGAGTCGAGGACGGGGCGGGTCTGAGAGTGGAGGAGGCAAAGGGGTACAACAGGTCATTCCTCGTCTCGAGAAACCAACGGCGCCGGGATATTTTCCGACAGGCGCGGAGGTGACAGCTTTTAAAGATTGAATATCGAAGATTTTGATGTTGTTTTATTTCTTTTTTCTCTTTTACCCCGGGAACAGGAAAAGTTAGCTGCCTCCAGAAGTTTGGGCGGAGGGCGTCCCTCACCCTCGCGCCAGCCTCGGCGCTTTTGCTCGCCGTATTACTTGATGACATGTGAGATTAGACTGGCATCCCCGCGTCAGCGCTAGCCGACTGCAGACGCAAGCAACCATTGCACAAACGGGCGCTGATGATAGTACGTAAACAGCAACAGCTGTCTTGTGTTGCAGTGTTCTAATAAAGTGTTGCTTAACTCGGGTGATATGTATACAGAACAAAGCTTTCGGGAGCTCAGTGTTCTGTCGAGAGGAGAGCAACAAACGCACAGATTCCGTGGTCAGTTAAGGGTGTCTCGTTAGACACTTCCTCTGCCCGGAGAAAGAAAAACAGACTGGCATCACCAATTTGTAATTCTGTGTGGCGTCTGGACATCAGAGGAAGCACTCCAAAGACATGAGATGCGACAGAGAAAGGCGTGCGTGTGTGTGTGTGTGTGTGTGTGAAAAGACTCGCTCAGGAAGCGTTCGACCGTAATAATGTATCGCGTTCGTCCAGTATATCAAATCCCGTCAAGTCTGACGTCTTGGGGTTGGTTCTTCCTCAGAGCGTACATTACGTATGATCGACTCAGCGCCCGTAAAAAAAAAAAAAAAAAAAGGGAAACTTCATGCGCTTGATGAACTGAAGTCTCCTGAGCAATCGTGCGAACGCGAACCCTCCACAAGGGCGGCAGTGCCCTCCTGAAGAGAGCACTTGGACTCGGTCTCCCTCCAGTAAAGCTGGCGAGGACTATGGATAAGAAGGGAGTCGGCGATGACGGCTTTGCAGACATTTATCCATGAGACGGAGGCGCCTGCCTAACCACAGTACTGCGAGGGAAGAGAGGCTGGGAGACTATGGCTGTACAGGACACAGAAATGCGGCACAGTGTATTATGAGGACCCTTCCCCAGCCTTACTGGCAAGGGGATGACGCAGAGAGAACGAGGCAGGAACGACTCGTCTGTATCGCTCTTTGGCAAAGGCACAAGACTCACGTGACTTCGGCACGGAAATCCTCTGAGTCTGAGATTACTCACGAGAAATCAACGGTTGGCTGGGTTCATCCTCTGCTCTTTGTGGCCTTCCCCTGACTGTCGCCTTGAGTTTAGCCAGCCGGGAGGGAGCGAGCTCTCACGGGGAGGGGGGGGCAAAGATACGCACGTCTTAAAAATCATTCGGGTCGGTGGATCAGGGGGGGAGACAATGCTTGACTCTGGGGAGACGACGACCTCCTCCTGTGAAGGCGCTGACGGTTGTGTATACTGTCCTGATGTTATGTTTGAAATCGGACGAGGTCAGGTTTAGGTTAGGTCAGGTTAGGTTAAGTTAGGTTAGGTTAGTTTGAAGGACTCCCAAAGGGTTGGAGGAAGACGGTAACTGTCGCAGCCCTCATGACCGGGCGTATGCCGCCGTGCCTAACTTGACCAGGAGAGAGAGAGAGAGAGAGAGAGAGAGAGAGAGAGAGAGAGAGAGACAGCGGTGGACGATTGCGAAGAATGTGTGCCTCTTCTTCTTCTTCAAAGGTCCAGGATGAAAGGAGATGCCGGTCATTCCGACCCTTAGGGGGGAAGAGAGACGACACACCAACAGGGGAGGCATTTAGGAAGCCCCAAATCCTCCTCTCCCCCCCCCCCACCTTCCTACCCCTTCCCCCAACTCGTGACTGTGTCCTCAGGTCGGTGAACGGGTCACGGGTGGTCACAGTGAGCTCCCTGCCCCGACCTGTCATTCACTGTTCGTTCACTTGCGTGATACGATAATTCTACGGAGTCTATTTCTGGTTTTCATTCTCACTCTTTCTTCTTTTCTATATTCTGCTCCCCCTTCAATCTATCCTCTTCTAGCCAGCCCACGTCTGCCCTATCCACCATCGTCACTACCCCTTACGACACCCACGGCCATGCCATTTTACGACACCCACCTACGTGTCACTTTACGACAGACCTCCCCCCAAACACACACACTTCCAGTCATCCAAGTCACCATCAGTTCAGTACTTCGACACCAAATCTCTTCTTATCTTTCACCAGAGGAGAGAGAGAGACACACACACAAGCCTGGCCTTGCAGGCTCCTTGCGTGATTACGTTATTCAGCGCCGGAGTCCGAGGCTAAATTATCCAATTGTAGAGAGTCGTGAGAGTACGTGATTCGGCCCGGCAAACCTGCGGCAGGCGTGTCCCGTTTACCAACACTCTCCGCGCGCCACACTTGATGTTGTTACCCTCGCTGTCCTCCTCTCTCCACTCCTCCTTGATCTAGTTCCTATTTTCCATATTTCTCGTTCTTAAGGCTCGTCCATGGAAGGCGTTCGGCGGTTGACGAGTCAGCTCCTCAGAGAGACGTCCAATAGTCGACAACGTATCTCCTTAGAGACGTACGTCAACTAGCTCCTCAGAGACGTCCGTCAACCAGCTCCTCAGAGACGTCCGTCAACCAGATCCTCGGAGACGTCCGTCAACCAGCTCCAGAGAGACGTCCGTCAACCAGCTTCTGAGAGACGTCCGTCAACCAGCTCCAGAGAGACGTCCGTCAACCAGCTCCAGAGAGACGTCCGTCAACCAGCTTCTGAGGGACGTCCGTCAACCAGCTCCAGAGAGACGTCCGTCAACCAGCTTCTGAGGGACATCTGTCAACCAGCTCCTCAGAGACGTCCTATGGTCGACGACTCATTTCCTCAGAGACGTCTGTCGACTGGCTACTACTACTACTACTACTACTCTCCCTCCTCCGTTGCGAAGGCGTCGTAACACGGGCCCAGGTGTGCGACAGCGCCTTCAGCGTTGTGGATGGTGACGGGAAATGCCGGACACGTAGTCCATATAATATACCTTCGGTGGCCATCATGGCCGGCCACTGGACTCCACCCCCAACGGGCCAGGATGGTCGGGAGTTGAACTTCCCGTCCGTTTGCTGGGTTGCTGATGTTGTGGCGGCGGGACGTGGTTAGTTGCGGGACGTGGTTGGATGGGGAAGGCGTGGTTGGGCGGGTAGGTGACGGGCTGGAGGCAAGGGAGGGGACATGGGAGAGGGGATGATGAACGGTGACGGTGTGAGACATGGGTCGTGACGACCTATGGCCCAGCGGGTCGCCGAGTCCCGTGACCATCTATGGCCCAACAGGTCACTGCGAGGTCGTGACCTACTACGACGCAACGGGCCATTGAAAGTCGTGACCTCTTGTGGCGCGGAAGGAGCGAGAGAGAGAGAGAGAGAGAGAGAGCACCAACACGAATAGCGAGAGATTTGCAACAAAATAAAAGACCACTCCGCTCCCCTGCATCTGCACGGGTCTAATAGACGTCCCACTGAATATTTTTCTCGTGCCTGTTATGATCTGAGATACACGACCGTGGCCACGGAGATGCCTGTTGTGTCTGGGAGAAGCCCCACCGCGGCGAGTGTTTCATAAAGGCGTAAGGGAGAGAAGAAAACACACATCAGAATTTGACAGTCAAAGGGACCACTGGTATTTGCACAGCTTTGTGATGAGGCGGCTGGGAGTATGAGCCCTTTGTGGGAGATGTGTGTGTGAGGCTGGAAGGGGGTGTCACAGGACGTCTGTGTGTGTGTGTGGTGAGTAATGAGGGGGGGAAGTAATGAGGCTTGTGAGGTGAAGGGGAGGAGAGGGATTAAGGCGAGTGATAAGAAGTTCTAGGAGTCTTCCGGGGGGGGGGGGGCGTTGAGACGTCTACCACTGCGACACTTTTGGATCGTAATGGATGCAGACCAGTGTTTAGAATGAACTATGGTGCAAAATGGACTATATATCATATAGATAGGCATCGTATAGCGAAAACCCTCTCACTGAAGGCATCGGAAGGGCCTCATCTACTGGAGACAAGTAAACAGAGGGTCTCTGGGAGGTTCTGGGGCCGTAGCGATGGGACGGACAAAGCTGTTTACGCCCTCGCCGTGCCCTCATTGTTACTCCTGGAGAAGTGGTGGTCCCGCAGCTCTTCTCCTAGGCCCTTCGCTTCCACGGATTTCCAGAGCTCCAGCTCCTGGGCGTGACTGACGCCTAAGGCCCAGTCCAGTCTCCCCCTCCCCCCCCTCCCGTCCCCCTCTCTCTTCCGAAACAATGCGTCGGGTTCATGTGAATTCGAGGCACGAATTGAACGAAGCGCAAAATAATCCAGCGTGCGACCGTGACGGAACTGTGGGGGGAGGGGGTCAGCCAGCACTATTACCCACCCACCCAAAGCTATCTCGCGCAGACCACCACAGCCACCCACGCCGACCACCAAAGCCACCCAACCACACCACTACCTTAAAAAACCACCCATTCGGCCACCCGCCTCCTACCCACCCAAGGCACCAATCAACCCCGTCCAGTTACTAGGCAACCAGATGTCACCATCCCTCAACTCACCACACACACACACACACACACCGGTCACCAACCACTCTTCGCCACCCACTTGCATCTACACATCTACCACCCACCCACCTACCCCTTTACACACCTACACACCCACCTTATACCTATGCACACCCACCCACTGACTACACACGAATGTCGCTAACGATCGTGAACCATCAATTCGTCACTAACTGTATCCGATGTACTCGATTCGGTACCTCCGTAAAGACCTCTGAAAGGCAGGGAAGGAAGGGGAAAACAGGTTGTCAAAAAAAACAGGGAAAGATAAAGAAGAAAAGGAAGCTGTGTGCGAAATACGAGAGACCTTGAAACGGGAAGGGGAACAAAAGTGGAGTGATTGTGTGGCAGGGATTAAACAAGGTTTTCCTGGGGATGTGGGAGGCAGCGTGAGAGCAGTCATGGTGCTGTGGGAGGCAGGGATGGGATGGGACAGTGCGTGGGCGGAGAGGCGGACGAGGAGGGATGTGGGAGGACAGACCAGTTCTTCGAGAGCCAAATGGACAGAAACAAGCACAGGACATAACACGAAATCAAGAGAGGAACCTGTTACAAAGGTTTAGACGTAAACAAATACTCTCATGGTACAAGTGAAACAGACAAAAGTCAGGAAGTGGGAAATGGAATAAAAGCAGACAGCACACGAAAGGGGATAAGAGGTTTCATCAGAGAAGAGAAAGTTGTTCTGCACAATGGCGTTTACTCACACGTGCAGGCCGTGGGTCGGGAAGGGAGCGGGACACACACACACACACACACACATACACGCTCCCCACTGCCCACACTCCCATCTCACACAGGGCTGGGTTATCCCTCGCCCTCACGCTACTGTTTGTCCCGTTGAACTGCACTCCGTCAAGGAATCCCTTCCTCAGAGCCGCGTGGGCCTTTTCCATCCCTTTCGGAGCCTTTGACTTTCGCCTAAAGGTCTGTTCCATACGTCCTTCATGATATTTAGAGACAGACCACAGAGGAATGTATGAACTCTGGCCGTCCGGGTCTTAGCGTAGATGCAAATCCTTATTCATGCTCGAAGCCTGACTATCTGAAGTATATATATATATATATATATATATATATATATATGCGACGAGACATATAAATCCTGGCCTACCACCACCACCACCACCCCTCTCAGCGCAGTGGGGCCCTGCCTCGCTCTTCTTCTTTAACGTGACATTACGCGGGGCTTGTCAGGGCGTTCAGGGCTGAGGGAAGAGGCAGAGGGAGAGTGGCTAAAGCAGCGTGCAGGGAGGAAGAGTGAAGTCTAGGCGAGACGCGAGGCGTCTGAGGGGGTGATAGCGTGCCTTGCCTAGAAGGGCTCTGTAGTGAACTAGCCCTTATGACTCGAGTGACACACACACACACACACACACACACATGTCCCTTATGTGAGGCCTCATCTCCCCAGTTATCACACTCCCTGACGGTCACCACACTCAATTCATGCCTCCAGTCACCACACTTTTCCTTCCGTGATCACGTTTGCAAGCATCTCTTGTCTTCATCACACTCCTTATGCATATGCAAGCACCTTTTACCGTCATTTATCACCTTATAGAGTTTTTTTTTTTTTTTTTTTTTGACTCTCTTGCAGTGCATGAAGCAATGGCGTACTTCCTTCACGATGCAGTCGGGCGAATTCTGGGAAATTGGGAAATCTTTTCCTTATTTCGGTAGTGATGTGTGAATGCCTCGAACCGTAGAGTTTTCTGCCCAGTTTGCTGGGAGTCGTGTCAAAATGTTTGAACAATGCATGTTCTCTGGACGTCTTCCTTCTAAATGTCTGATCAGAAAACATTCAGTTACATATATATATATATATATATATATACACGTGAACAAGTTCGACTGTATGAATTTGAGTGGAGGAGACAAGCACAACGCACACACGCATACACACCCAGGACGCAAGATCCCCCCATCCCTTCTCTACCCCTCCCCAACGTCCCCCTCCCCCCCAATAACGCCACAGGACTTACAAAACTTCGGTCCGATGAAACCCCCAAGAGTTAGAGTTGGGGGGGGGGGAGGGGGAGGGGGAGGGGGAGGCTGAAGGCCTGCTGGCCTGGCCGTCCTGGGCAAGGGGCCAAGTCTTTAATGTACCATATAGCTTGCGTAACCTGCCTTCCTCCTTCCCCTTCCCTCCCCTCCCCCCTCCCCCTCCCAACGCCTGTATTGATTGAAGATCCTGAAGGCTCTCTTAGGGGGGGGGGTGGAGAAAGAGAAAAAGAAGTCCTTTACAAATGATACGATTCTTTCTCACTTCATTTTTTCTAAAGGTTCCTACGCCATTCTCATTCCTGATATGAGACTCTGAATGTGTGAAGAAGGGCTGTGATCTCCGTGCTAAAACCGGCTGGAAATGTGGATCTGAAGTCATCAACAGTAATCAATGCCCTACGAGAATTGATTACACTTAAAGAGAGACCATGTAGACGCCCAGTTCTGGGGCATATTTCTAAACCAGTTAAACCACGCAGATACCCAATCGCATGTAGTTTAATCACGGAGTTATGATTGCATAATGAGTAATTAGAAAGATTTGATACTTCTTTTTACTTCTTTGCTTCCACGCTCAACTCTTGGATCGAGCGGGACGCCCCTTGCTACGCGGCGTCGACGCCTTCCAATATCCACCACAACCACCACAACTCATCCTGCTCCCCATCGGCTCCTCCCTCTCTCCCTCCCCTCTCCCCTTGACGTCTTCGTCTACCACCCGTCTCCCTCCTCCCAACCCCTGTCAACCCACTGATTAAACCCCCAATTCCCAGTCTCCCCCCTCCCTCTCTCTCTCTCTCTTACCGTCCCTCCTGGGTCCTCCTCCTCCTCCTCCTGTCTCGTCCCCGTCCTCGCTCTTCTTCTGTCTCCCATCATCATCATCATCATTGAGACATCACCGTCTCCGCTACGGAATGATCCTCCAGTTATCTCCCTTTTCTTCTCCGTCTAAGATCTCCCATTTCGGTCTTCTCTTCAACACATACACACACACACACACACACACACACATTTTAACGCAATGGCAATTGGCATTTCTTTCCCGTCTCTCTCTCTTTTTTCTCTTCCTCTCTCTCCACCATTTTCTGTTTCCCTTGAGATTCAGGCCATCTCACACATCCCTCCTCCCATTTTCTTTTTTTCCCCCACCTCTCCCTCTTAATCCCCTGTCGGTGGTCCTCCACTCCCCCCCCCCCCCACACACACACACACAACCCTCCTCCACCTCCTCCTCCACGTCCCAGCCGTCTCAGATCCAGCGTCGACCGACCGACCGACCAGTCCTGAGAGAGACGTCGGGTAAAAATGAAGGAGTGGGAAGGATTAAGGCCACATCCAGAGACACTTATGAGATCTCAGGTACAGAGCTCCGTCACGCTGCTCATGGCCTCGCACAACACACACACACACACACACACACACACACACACACACACACACACACACTGCAACTCGAGCAAGGCGCTCGGCCCACAGCCAACCCAGCTCTTCATCCTTCCCTCTGGGACTAGTCCATGAATAGGTACAAAACACTCTACACGTGATACGCAAATGAGTAATCGCAAACAGTAATCACGTACGATGATCACAAAGACCTGCAGACAGTTTGTCTCTTACGAGTAATTGGTTAGACCCTGACACCAAGCACTTCATGATATAAACACACTGTAGTTCACCAAGAACGTTTAAAGCATGACTTAACACCCCCCACCCCCAAAAAGAAAAGGTATAAACTACATATCCCCCAACACGCGTGTCGAAAACTTTTTGGGGATTAAAATGATTAAAAGAAAAATGACGTCCAAGATTAATCCGCTCCTTGGAAATGTAATCTTGTCGTTTATACTCGAAGCATTGTGGCAAAATCTATGTCGGCTGATATTAATTAACGGCTTTACAATGGGGCCGATGGAACAATGGCTGGCGAGGAAGCCACAGAGGGACCTTTTCTCGTCCTCACGAAGAATGGGTGAAGATGATAATCGAATCATGAATCTTATTAATAAACTCAGTCTCTCTCTCTCTCTCAGTGTCTCTCTCTCTCTCTCCTCAATTCTCTCTCTCTCTCTCTCTCTCTCTCTGAAAAGGACCTCATAATGAAGGCTTTTAGTCTGGAGATATCTAAAGGAATGAATGAGCCAGAGAACATCAGCAGAAGGACTAGTTCAAGAGACGAAAGTTTAGTCGAAACTGAACCGATATAAAAAAAATAGAAAAGAGTCAGGTTTATTAGGAGGGCACAGGCCCTGAGGTCAGCTGGTAATGCTACTACTCCCACAGAGAGAGCCCATCTCCCTCTCTTTGGCAGAGGAGACAGGCGGGAACCTGGAGATTAATTATCTGCACCCCAGGATGCCGGGAACTAGAACCTCTCACCAGGGAAGGAATGTGACAGCCACAGCTCTGTACATAACGCTAGAGAGGCTTACGAGTAGCCCCAGTGGCCAAGGGGAGTGTTTCTACCACTAGACCTACGACATTCTCGAGGGACTTTAAAGAAACCATCGTTGTCAAATTCTACGAGATCACGTCTTCCTTCAAGGCGCAGTATATTTCCAGCATGAGGATCCTCGAACGCACGGCACAAATTAATTTTTTTTTTAAATTCCGTTGGAGGCTCCAGTCACGGACTAAAGTCCACACCGAGGCCAGGCCTTAATTGAAATGTAAAGAGGGTTAATGAGAGGGAAGAAATAAGAAACGAGGAGAGAGAGAGAGAGGAAAAACTTTCTTAAGGCTTTTAAAAATAATCACCCAAACGCACATAATGACTTTAGACTAACACACTCTTAGCGCAAAGGATGGCATTCCAGTTTACATCACCACCCGCGGTAAGTACCAGCAACGTACAGGTTAGCTCTACGGTAAGTACAACCAACGTACGGGCTGGCTCTGCAGTAAGTACCATCAACGTACGCGAGACAGGTCTACAGTAAGCACCACCAACGGAAGAACTGAAGCCAGCGAATACCCCATTTGACCCACATACGGCTCTCCGGCAGATCATTATCTACCAGCACTGGAGACGACACCGAGGTACGAAAGATAGGCCGCCAAAGAACAGCGTCTGTCCAGCGATCAACGCTCTGAGCGAACACTGTGATAAAAGCCTCTGCTTTTCGATGGCGATTGTCAGACGGTAGACACACGTTAATCCTGAAACGATGAGGTGATTCTGCGCAGGAGAATCAAATGCAGCGATCACCATCATGTCTCCTTTGGTGACCATGTCATGAGTGGTGACGCCATTTTTCATCCACGGTCCTGCTGTAATTATGATCACAATACTGACAAGATCATCTCTATCAAGGTCGGAACGAGGAGCGCTCAAAGACCGGGTGTTTTAGGCGAGACGTACACAGGCAATAACCCTTAGCATTGTCATCACAACCTGGATGGTCCTATAATACAGCGACCAGGAGTGAGAGTCCACCATGTGACTCCGCCGAGACGGGGCAGGTCACTTACACCGCCTCTCCCTGTCCTCCACCTCCCTCCCTCCCTCCCGTCAGTGGCAAGAAAGGAGTAAACGCTTAATAACAGCTTGGTCGAATATTCATGAAGACTGGCCGACAATAGTGTCGAGAGGGGGAGGGAGGGAGGGGGGGACTTTTAACGTGCCGTTATCGGAGGGAAAACTGGCCTCCTGAGCATTAGACTGTATCTGATCTTTATGGGCGAGAGAATAGCAGTCCCCCTCCTCGCAACCGCCAGTTTTCATGATGTTGAAATCGCGGCTTCGTGGGTGAGAGGTCTCGCCCCAGGAGCTCTGGGTAAGACCGACGTTTCTCTAAGCTTCCTGGGAGGTGGTGTGGGCGTATGATCTGGCCTCAACATACTCAGAAGAAGTCCGAATTGCGGGATAGACTGAAGACCGCAGTTAAATCCACGGGGTAGGAAGTTGTTGCTGCGTAAATCTACTTCACGAATGGTGTGTCTCTGGGCGTCATCGGCAACGTAAGGCAATGGGGGTGAACGGATCAGTGAAAGACAGGGGGACAAGCAGTGTGTGTGTGTGTGTGTGTGTGTGTGTGTGTATATATATACGGATACCATTGAGTAATGACTGTAGTGCTGTGAGACGCTGTGGACGAGTCTGTGGAGGCCACGAGTGACCAGGGTGCTGCAAGAGAGTGTGGAGGAGTTGCGCGAGGCCGTTCAAGAGACCTCAACGTCGTGAGACTACGAGGAAGTGCACGTGTGGAGGTTTTGGAAGTGACCGCAGCTTTACACCATGGCCGACTCGGCGTCACGCGTAAAAGCAAGGTGTAAGCTACCGTAATTTCCTTGTTATCATTTGCCGCTCTGGATTCTGTTGGTCCAGTGACTTCGTGAACCAAGTTTAAAAGTCATCGAATGCCTCAGTGTCTATGAAAGCAACAGTCTTCATTAACAAATATATATATATATATATATATATATATATATATATATATATATATATATATATAAAACAGAGAAAATTCTCAATCTTTCTTTGTAATGTCTGTGCACTCCCGGATGAGAATACATCGCCAGCCATACATTACCAGGATCAGAGGAACGCTAGAAATCTTTTCCCGAGGTCCTCCTTTACATTCAAATTGGAAATTCAACGCCACCCCCAAAGATATTTCGTCTCCCGTCTGCTCTTCAAAAAAGATCTTCCCTTAGCAACCCACCCATCCACCCAACCACCCACTGCCTCAAGGCTTTTGATACATCTAAGGATGAAGGGGTCACTCTCTCTCTCTTTCTCTCTCGGCCTTGCACTACTCTGGCCTGCACGGCGGGGCGCCACTGGGTCTATTCTACGGCAAGGGCATTCCTACCTCACCACCACTACCACAACCACCACCACCACACCTCCCCCAGGCGTCAAGTAAGAATCATTGGTTAAAGGCATAGGGGCGAGCGCGGCAGGGGGGTTACCATACCACGGGCACCATAGTACCAACGTGAATATGATACATCATATTCACCATTCCTCATCATCTTACTATAAGGAAATATTCTTTTACCTCGCGAAAATGACCCATAATATTCATTATTTTTCACCATTGTAATACAAATTAGTATTCTTCTATCACATCAGAATTTATTTTCAGTTCAGAACAATCCAAACTGTTCAGCAGTTTTAACATATATGTCAGGCGGAGACTATGTTTTCGCTGTTTTTAACGAACCGAGTGAAACGACTGAATCTCTCTAGTAGTTATGGATGGCTTTGATTGCGTAAATAATTTCCAAATACATTAGAGATATTCATGGGATAAATCTATGTATATATCCATCATTATATGTAAACGTCATGGGCTCCTGTTAGGGACCAAAGACCTCTCTGATGCCACGCTTTGAATGGAATACAGAAAAGGGCAAATAGGAAACGTAGAGAAGAGGAAAATTAATTTTAGAGTTTTCTAAGTGGTGGACCTGTCTTCAAAAAAGGTTCAGGCAGGTGGTAGCTGTGAGGGAAGATTTGAAGACGTTTGTGTGTGTGTGTGTGTGTGTGTGTGTCTAACCCACGTTCTCTACAGCATCTCTAACCAATATGACGGGCACAAGAGCCAGCAACACTCCGGTGGGGGGGGGGGGTAACAAAACTTCGTCCAACACCTGGTCGACGAACTTCGTGCAAACCTGCGCATCCACAGTGACCGACAGACGAACAGTCATCATAACCACGTCCTCCTCCTCCTCATCCTCCTACCCCACGTGATATGTTGGCTGGACCCTCCCCACAGGGATGGCCAGCCACGTAATCCCTTTGGCAGACTCGCTGAAAACACACACCGCCTGGCTCCTGGCCAGACCCACCACCCACCGCTGGAGACAAACATGCTGAGTTACCTAACCCGTGTCCTCGAGGCCCTAGTGCATGGCGGGTGCACATGCAAGCGTACGTCTGCTAGGAGAAGACATTCATCATCCCCTCCTCCTCCTCCTCCTCCTCTTCCTCCTCTCTTCCTTACGATGCCACAGTTCTTGACATCACCTACGAAGGAAAAGGTCCTCAGAACTAAAGTCCTAGTCACAGACACCCTGCGAAGCGATCCACTGAAAAAATAAATGGAATCGCTGCTATATGTATGTCCGGGCCGGAATGCGCGAGCGCGCGCACACACACGCAAAGTCTACAAGACGGACGCATAACGAAAGACGCAAAACGAAAAGGAGAAAAAAAAAAAAAGAATAAAATCTGGGTTGCTGGGTTAGACAAGCCAATTCCACGAGTCCTCAGCAGAGCGTCTTGCAAACATGACGTGTTTAAGGAGCCCCCGGGCGTCGACATCAAGATGCAGGAAACTCCCTGGCAACCGACTGGGGACAACCGTCGCCGTCACAATCTCCGGCAACCGACACGCGAAGAATCAAGGCAAGAAATGGCTCCTTCAGCTCCGGCCCGGGAGAGACCCACTCGGGAGGACGGTAAGTCCTGCCGAGACCCAGCCAGGGAAAGTCATGGAGTCCACACAGCCTGTGGCAGGCTTTGTTGCTTTCAATTCACCTTCCTCCCGCCGCCACAGGAACTGTGAGTCGAAATAACCCAAGTAATTTACAGA
>JAYMFT010394056.1:0-19454 GCA_038088735.1 Panulirus argus
TCACTTTTCCAAAAGAAGGAACAGAGAAGGGGGCCAAGTGAGGATTTTTCCTCTAAGGCTCAATCCTCTGTTCTTAAGGCTACCTCGCTAATGCGGGAAAAGGCGAATATGTATGAAAAAATATATATATATACACTAGCCTAAGCCAGGTACCCAATATATCAAACAGCCCCCTAGGGGAGGATGAACAGCTATTTTGACTATGGACTGACTTCCCTATATAGGATTCCAAACTATGCAGGTTTGATCCTGGACAGCTCAGCAACAACCACTACACCATGGAGGTCCAGAACTGGTTAACAGTTATATGTAATGTTCACTTTCGCCAAAAGCTCTGTAGTCTCAAGAAATAGGCCATTTGAAATTGAACAGTTATAATAGTGAATTGTTTCCTCAACTAGAAATCAAAGTTTTAAACCAAACCTTGTACAAAAACAAATGAAAACACTAGCACCTACAAACTTTTGTACTTTAATAACACTAGCACTGAGAAGAGTTTATATACTCTAAGGCACTAGCAAGCTCATGCTGGTATACAATATAAGCTCCAGGACTTGTGAACCATGATATTGTGTTAAAGTTCCATTTTGGAGAAAATCCAGTTTTTAGTTGTTGTTCTGCGAGTACAGTGACATCTTAGGGGATTTCTTGTTTAAACTAAGCATTCAGTTTCCTGCTTTCTACTTTTGCAATTTTCTGACACCTTACTATTCACAAAGATTACATCATCCATAATTTGCCATATTTTCTACCACCTATCCCACAGTTATTCCAGGTCTCATTCACTTATTATCTATACCATTTCTAACTCCACTGTAAATTCTTGTCATGAAGTTCTTCATGATCTATAAATTTAAACTACATTCAGTTTAAGAAGTGTATTCTACCACTGATTTTAATGTCCAGGTTGTGTCTAACTAAGTCAGCTTACCTGTTTATAAACTGATTTGCATCCGGGTGTGTTTAAAAGCATAATGTCCACTTTCCTTGAAATATGAAAGACCTAGGATTTGAGCTTTCTAAAAGGGAAAATCAGTGCAGTTCAATTTCCAGAAATGATTTTGTTTTAGTTACTTTTTTTTTCAATGCCCTGTTGGCTTTATAGGCAAATTGAATTTTTGAAATGTTCTGTTTTATAATTCTTATTTTTATTACTTCTAGGATTAAATGGTCCAAGCCTTCTTGATGGTCCAGCAGCAGTAGAGGCAAGAAGAACACATCATCAGCAATCCCAAACACCCAGGGGTAGAGGAGGTCCAGCTCCTTCACTTGATAATGGTTAGCTAGTGATATGTTTGAATATGGCTTTCACTTTCTTAAACAGTCAGATATTTTTTTCTCTGGCTTGCCTTTGTTCTTCTTACCTCAGGGATTTTTGTGACTTTTTCTCATGGACCTTAGCATCTCCAGCTCTTTTTGACAGTGTTTTGTTTGAGTGGTTGCCTTTCAAAGTTCCTTCATTTACCTTTTCTGCTTCTCTCTTTGCTCTCAGGTGTAGCTTCCTCTCTAGAATCCATTGCAGTAGTTGCTGATGGAGTGACTTCCCCTTCAGTGTTCTGTCATATTGCCTACTCTCATTCTTCTCTGATAATAGATCCAGTCAGATGTGATAGTATATAGCCATTCACTGCATCATAATAAATTCCTGACCATGCTGACCCTTCTTGCTTGGGAAGATATGAGCCTTTGAAATAGGAAACATAAAAGATATAAGTTTTAAGGTGTAATTGTTTGTTTATATTAATACCATAACTTCTTCCAGCAAATGTTCAACCAACCGATTTGGAAACTTTACTGGATCAAATAGGACTGAGTACTTACATGGGTGTCTTTCGGGAGCAGGACGTGGATCTCAAAATCTTTCTCACCCTAACGGACCAAGACCTAAAGGAATGTGGAATTCAGTAAGTTGGATAGAATTTATGTAAGTGGTTTTAAAAAATGACACATTTCTCTCACGTCTTTAAAGAAGGCATGATCCTGTTTATTGTTCAGCTCAGTCAGGCTATTACAGTTGTTTGTTCTCATGCTTTTAATGAATGGAAATTTGGAATCTCAAAAAGTGGAATGACTATGTGGTATAAATTTATGGTTTTTGCAGTTAAAGAATTTCATTTTAGTAGAGGAAGTGTGATCTTGTATTTAATGTGGCCCTGTTCTAAGTAGCTTCAGTTTTGCTTGGCATAGAATTAATATCCATGAATTAATACTTCCTATGAAATCCCAGAATGTAATTGTAGTGGGGTAATGTTTCTTACCTCTTCCTCCAGACCTGTTTTAACATGATACCAATTGAAATATGTTCTGTACTCTTCTCACAAACAAATGCATTGCAAATATATTATTGGTACATAATTGAAAACCTAGGAATAATGGTAATGCACACACAAAAAGTTTGTTTTGATTCAACATGCCCACATTGCCCTATGCACATTTATCATCAGATTTTCTTTTGTAAATTATCATACTAATACTAGAATTGTTGTACAACTGTTGCTCGTAATTTTCATAAAATTGTACCGTACAGTAATTCATTTGATATTAACACACACTAAATGTTTTTTTTGTAGGTCATAAAATTGTAAGAGATTAAAAAACAGGTACTTCATATTATAAACCTACATTAAAATATTTAGTCTTTAAATTAGTGTAACTGATGTAGCATTCATCTATCCAACATAGCATTCATCTGCCAATGCATCTGGATTTAATGTGAATAAACAACTGATTGTTTAGTCCTCCCCTCACTTCTCCTTCACCTGTTGAGTTAGAGCTGAGTATCAAAGACTTACTTCATTAAAACTTTATTATAACCCTGCTGAATTAATTAAGAAATGGTTAATATCAAGTAATTGTACCTGTAACATGAAAAAATAGACAAACTATGTTTTAATGTAAAACTGGATGTGTTAATGCAGTATGATAGTGGACGAAGTCCTACTGATGTAATTAGAATGCTTTATTTAGCCACATGACAGTAATCATTGATATATTTGAGTAACGCTCACAACAACGTATTGAAAAATGTATCTAGAAATATTCCCCATGAATGTATCCCCATATTATGATATTAAGTCTTAGGTAAAGGTGGTTTCACTTAAAGTAGCTCACTTATAGCAACACTTTTCAGGAATGCATCTAATACCTCAAATATGGAGCCCTTTATTGTGAGTCAGATATACTAATGCAGCTAGTGCCTTTGTATATCCTTTCCATAACTATTCTAAAAGTGTCTATAGCAAGGGTGTAGAATTCATGGTTGATTAAAACAAGTTTCCTTTCAAGCTACAAGTGTGTTGTGGAAAATGGGACCAAAATGGCATAATTTATTGGCATCTAGCACTGTCACCTATGGTGATTTATGATTTTTTTCCAGCTTTATGCAGTTTCCTAACCAAACATGAAATTACAGAAAACTTGGCCCTCGGAGGAAGATGACCTCAGCTATTGCTCGCTGGCACAGTAATGCACCTTTAAGAAGTACTGCTGAGTGTGCTTATGCTGATAAATTAGAAGTGGAAATGCAGGAGCTGGGAGTGAAATTAACAGAAGCATTGCAAGCTCTTCAACAAACAAAAGCTCAGGTATGCTTAATGTTTCTTTCTGTTTCTAATGTGAAACCTTTATGCCTTTAGTAGGGGTATCACTGATGCTCCCACTTGTGGCTTATTATTTTTGTTGTATCTCTCTGTCTGCTTATATATGCTATGCATTTTTTCGATAATGAACAAGATTTATAAGTATTAATCAGACACATTTCAATGATATAGATATCTTTGGTAGTAGTTGGTAGGCAGCCAATGACCAGAGAGGTATATTTACAGTACTACCCACCTGGGTATTGAGAGGGTTAGTGATGGCTGCATAATAAGCCAGCACTTTAGTGGTTTCATGCTGCACTCCTCTGACCCAGGTAGCTGTCTTTTCTTTCTACCTCATCCACACATGGACTACTGGTATTTTGTCCAGAAATACACCTCTCCTTGTCATACATAAAACTTGACAAAACTTAACTCACACAGCTCATCCTTCGTAACTCTAGATTTTCATGTGGTGAGCACTATGTGCTTGCCCTGCCTTTTGGCAAAATGGTGGGACCAGTAGATAGAGGTAGTAGGCAGGAACATTAGGCAGAAACATTAGATAGAAGTAGTGGGTAGGATCATTAGGCAGGGGCATTAGGTAGAAGTAGTCAGTAAGAACATTAGGTAGAAGCTTCTGCAAACACTGCACTAGAGTTGCTCTATGCCTATGGCCTATTAAAGGTGAGGCAATAAAGGCTAAGAAGCGTTACTGGAGTTCACTAGATATGGAGACTATTGCCATGGCCACCCCCATGAGGGAGTTCCAGTTGGGAACAGGCATCAGAGATATAGATAGATAGGTAGTTTCTTTAGGGATTCTTTTGGAACTGTAGCCACGTGAAATGGGTTCAGTTTCTTATATTTCTGTCCTATCTTTAATTACACTATCAGTGTGAATATTGAATAAGAAAGATTATTTTTAACCATTAAGGTTTTAGTTTAATTTTGTGATAGTGAAATGAATGGGAAAATTCATAATAGTGAAATGAATGGGAAAATCCATAAGGTATTTATATAATTGTACTGAATAATGAAATGTATTTTCATTAGCTTTTACCTCTCCATTATCCATGAATTGATGCCCAACACATAAAATGCAGTTAGGAGAGAAAACAGATAATGCAGCTTATGGATCAGTTTCCTCTCTTTTTCAGTAGGTTATGTATGTTTGGGAACTGATGTCAAGAACTTTATAAGTAGGCAGAGCATTGTACTAGGTAACTATAAAATTCTACATAATTTTTTCTAAAATCAGCTTTCTTTTCATTCATCATACATTCTTCATCTACACCAGGTAAGCCAAGAAAATGATTTGCGTGTTGTAACTGAAGGTTGGGTAGTAGAAGCTCGAGGACGCTTGCACGAATGTCATCAGCGATGTCAGATGCTCATAGAACAAGTGACTGCAGTTCGTCACTGTGCATCTGTTCTATCTGCCCAGGCTTCTCTTATTCAGTCACCATTGATTCAGCCTACTCTATTCTCAACAGTTGTGGACACACTAACACTTGTTGCAGCTCAGGCTGACACTCTCTTGGCATTAACTGACCCCAGTGTTCCTCGTGGTCCCAGTAACCCCTCCTCACCACGGAAACAAGGCTGTGGTAACTACACCAGCACACCTCGATGATAGGTAGTGGATGTACAAATAGTGTCTGTGATTATAAAACAAGTAAATCTTATGATCAGAGATAATAATGTTGTGATTATAAAACGAGTAAATCTTATGATCAGAGATAAATGTCATATATAGTACCCTTGTTTATGTAATGGTTAGTTTGATATAATTTCAGTATTTTGAGTAAAAGAAAACTATTCTTTAATTGTGAAGTCTGTTTCATGCTTATACTGACCTTACTAATGCTAAAATTTCAAGTTATATGAGCATAAACTTGGTGACTAACATCTTTCTTCTTTTATTATTGGTCTTATAAGCTTCACCAGTTGGAGTAGCACTTTGCACAGGTAGCTCTGAAGTTCTGTTCTTATGTCTTAATCACATGATATATCTTAATGTTTCAATTTATGTAATTTCTGTTTCATTTGATTCAATATCTACCCATATCTTGGGTTCTGAGTCCAGTTTTTGAGGCATAAACAATGCTTCTTGCTTGAATTAAAACCATTTTTTTTTTTTTTTAGTTCTTTATAAATCCTTCTTCTTTGTCTCATTTGATGGCTGTCCTTTTAACCTTTTAACTTTATATCATCTTTATACAATAACATCCTTTAGCTGTCATGCCTTTCCTGTGCTTTAACTATCCACCCAGTGTTCATCTTGCAGCCATTATCTGTCATACCATTTCATCATTGTTTTACTATATCTGTCTTTCTATATCTCTGATGCCTGTTCCCAACTGGAGCTCCCTCAAGGGGGTGGCCATGGCATTAGAATCTCCATAACTAGTGAACTCCAGTGTTGCTTCTTAGCCTATAGTGCCTCACCCTAAACAAGCCACTTGCAGAGGGCAACCTAGCGCAGTGTTTGTAAAGGTCCGACCTAATGTTCCTACAGACTACTTCTACCTAATGCTCCTCTTTAATGTTCTTATCTACTACTTCTTTAACAATTCTATGTATTCTATTACATTATGGTTACACTGTGTATCTTTGTCTTACTGAAACTAATTCATTTACTGAAGCCTCAGCTACTTTTAACTGTACAACTTGTGATCACACAGCTAGCCATGACATAATCTTACCATTCCATCTCTGTATATACTGTATTTGTATTACCGAAACTAGTCACTGAAGCCAGTACTACTTACTAAGAGGTACTCTAATTTATCAGTGAAAACCATCACTGCATTGTGTAGCTTCCTCCCAACCCTAGCAGACAGTATAAGGCCTTTTTCTTTCTTATCCATTTTGTCTAAAGCTTTCCAAAATCTATTCATGTATATATATATTCTTTTTCTGTGCCTGTTTGCCTTTTCTGAAAAACAGTGTTAGCATTAGGAACAGATGACAGCCTTTAAAGAAAAATCCTTGTATGGCTCCTATCTTTGTTTCTACTTTTAGAAAGTGTTAGTGCAGATAATATAGAAGCCCTGCAGATGGGAATCTTGGGGCAGGAAGGTAAGATAATGTATTCTTAAGATAGGTAAGCAAATAGAACGGGCAAAAATGGGCATTATTGCAAGAAGTTGGATTTTCATAATGTAAAACAAACTCTGGCTAAGATATTCTTTTCAATACCTTGAAAGACATAAGCTGCACCATTTTTAAGAATAGTTCTTAAACTTGATTCAATGAAATTTTGTTCAACAATATACATATTATTCTTATATCACTCTAGTCAGTAAAAGTGTTCATTTGCAACTTGACTGAAAATTTTTTTGACCATGTATGGAGTCAAATTAGGAAATAGGTGGTTATTATGTTGAAGTGATTTCACTGCCATGTGATATTGGTTATGTATAGAATATCTTTATAACAAATATGTATTTTACATTATATTAGACTCATGATCCAAGAGCGAAGTTTCTTTAAAGCAAACTGTATATGACTTTGTATATAGAAACTGGTTACTGATGTTGATACTGTTGAAGTGCCTTTATAGTTTTCATGTAACTGAGCAAGTGTAAGTTTTCCATCATTTTTTTAAATACATTCTGTTTCTGCTTTGTTTGATTCTTTCCTAATGCATGTAAACCCTGTTTACAATTTGCAGTTATCTATGGTGCAGAATTTAGATTATATAGAATTACATTTTTTTAATGTAACAATGGATTAAACAGAAAAAAAATTTAAAGGATAAATGTATCGTCAGCTATAGATCTGAGACGTATGTTAGCTGTTAACTATTTCTTTCCATCAAAAGGATCCTCAAATATCTACCAATATTCTGTCACGGTTGAGGAGAATTCAAGAGCAGAAGCATCTGAATCCTGGTTAAGCTAAAATCCTTCGATGCCTCGTGATTATTTGCATTTATCATATGTATGAAAAAAGAAAGATGAGTGTTAATGTGAATTAAAGTAAGGTGATGAGATTCAGATGGGTTGATTTGTGTTTCTGAAAGGGGAGAGTATGGAGAAGTGTTTTAGATAACTGGGAGTGTACACAACAGCAGATGAAACTAGGGGAGCTGAAGCAAATCATAGGTAGTCTTGACGGTGTTGTATGGGTGTAAATCTTAGGCTCTGAATGTAAAAGAACGGAAAGGGGTGTGTACGTTGGATATGAAATGCCTGAGGACATTTTGTGGGGAGAATTGGGTTGATTGCGTAACAACAGGGTAAGATGTGTGATTGTAAGTCAAGTATATTGAGATAATGGGCTAAGATGTGCTGAAATGTTATCATATGGAAAGGATGAAATGATGAAAGACTGATCAAGATAATATACTTGTCAGATATAGAGGGAACAAGGGGAAGGGAAAGACTGAAAAGGAAATGGGAGGATGGGGTGAAAGAGGTTTTGAGTTATTAAGAGCCCAAACATTCAAAAATGTGAAAGGCATGGATGGCATCAAGCAATGTGGAATAATGTAGTATTGATGGGGTGATGAGCTGTCAAAAGAGTGAACCAGGGCATTTGAAGACATTAAACGCGGGAAAAAGAACTAGGTCTATTAGAGTAGACAAAAAGGATTATGTATTCTGTTGTACTAACTGTATTTTAAATTACATATGAACTGGTTGAAAAAAAAAGTGTTCAGCCTTTGGCCATGCGACAGGTGCCATTAGGACTGTGGAAGTGTATGAGATAAGAGATGCCCGAGCCTAAAGCATGGAATCCGATGAATCCGGTCATGACCTTGACTGGATTTGACGCACAAGCGAACTACTACTCAAAATTAATCTAAACGAAGAAGCTGACAAGTACGTCCTGCGAAATATAAGCATGCATATTTTTCATGTCTTATTACGGATACGCCATAAAGACTTCTCAAAATAGGGATACCCAGCAACAAGAGAGAGACACCGGTGACATCTGGCACATTCATCGGCCAATACCGTAACCACATTTACAAATGGCCATACATACAATGAGTGCGTGTAAGATCTTCAGTTGGTTATGACTTAATGCTTAAGGATATTAATGATCCCTTGCAGTTGATGGGCTTGAAGCCTAAACTACCAACTTCCTGAGATTCAAGCAATCAAGTGACTGCATTCACCGGCATTTAGCCAGTCAAGTAACTGCATTCACTGGTAATACGCCAATCAAGGGAGTGGATTCATAGGGTGATGCATATTATCCATTGTAACTACAGGGGGACTAGTAAAGGGAGCCCCGGAATCTTGTAAATGCTTCCTACATACAGGATCCCAGTAAAGCCTTAATTCTGGTGAAAAATAATGAATGAAATTAATAAACTTACTGAAGTTAAAAATGTATGAGTGGAACTTTTGATTAGATCGAAATTTGGTAGGTTTCCCCTCTTGATGATGGTACCTGGCCCTCATAATGATGCTGATCCCACACTTACACCACTCATCTCTCACGCCTCACTATCACATATGACTCCGTCGAAACCGAACAGACCACACAGGCCACAGCATCTCTCTTCCATCATCATTTTATCACCGAAAAATCAAGGCAAGAAATCATACATGACATGGCCATTTTACTGCATGATGGATGTGAACTTGTACCCCCAACATTAGTCTTTACGAGCAGTCTTTCCCGGGCCGCCCACACAACCGTTACAGTACTAGTAATTGCGGAAATCCTCCTTCCACGTCCCCGGAAATGTACTATTAAAACGCTATCTCGCCTTGCAACGCTACGCTACGCTGGAAGAAAACGGGTGAGTAGTGGCGCTGTTATCCCAGCCAGCCAGCCAGCTAGCAAGGCGCGGGGGCGTCTGGCGAGAGGTGGTGGGTTACCAGACCCGCCGCCACTGTTGGGAGCGGCCGGCAGCCTCCGGCGTGATTTGAGGCCAGCGTCACGCCACACCCGCTCTTACAGAAGCAGCTACTCCAGACGTTATATTACATCCCCAGCTGTGTGTGTGTCTGTGTGTGTTTGGGGGGGGTGGGACGAATGGTTTCATTATACACTGGCGAGGTACCTATAAACGTGGATACATACTTGGCTCACACAAAGGTACTTCGAGCACTCTCAAGACATTGCCAAGACAAAGAAATACTTTCATAATTCAGCTTACATGATGGTGAGGTCAGTGAAGTGGAGTGCATTATATCATATTCTATGTGAGATTTTTGATAGAAAAAAATATTGTTAACGCCAAAAAAACATTTGAAATAAGAGAAACCTGTAACAGAGCCAAAAGTAATTCCAATGACCTTGAGGTATTTGTAGTAATATTGTTTTACTTCCGCACCATTTACGCCAAAAACTGCACATATTAAACTCCAGCAATAATAAATACAGACAGTCAAACTAAAACGACACTTTCTATCACGTTTTTCAGTCATGATTGGGTAAAAACTAGGTAAATGTTTAGTAAGAAAAGCAATAACTAGGTTTTTTTTCTCTGATGTATATGCGTTTCCTTCAAGAACACGGGAGTGTGAATTCGTGGCAGATGTGACCTGTATCGCAGGGCAAGGCTGGTGAGGAAGCACCTCTCACCTTAAGCTTGACCCGTGACCTTGTCCCGAGACGTGACCCTTTCGTTCCAGCAGTCAGTTACGGTCTCACGGGTCGTCGTTAAATTTCCTCACGTGACTGGAGGTCTTCAACGCGTTTTTGCGAGTAGACATGCGTTCATACTATCAGGAAGACCCGGAGACCAGGGGGGAGGGGGTATTAGCAGCCGTGGGGGATGCCAATATCAGCACGACCCAACAACACTACCGGGAAGACCCAGAAACACCACCACGACCTAAAAAACACCACCGCCACCACCATCACGACCCTGAAACACCATCGTCACGACCCAGCAACACCACCAGCAAAGACTGTATCCTCTCGTTGCTAAGATGCAAAATAGCTCTTAGTGACCTGATGACCTCTGAACAACAATGAGGGTCACGAAACTACTGGTTCCACGACACCAGAAATCGTCTTGATGTGCAGACGACCCTCTCTGTTACCTTTAGTCGTACTAATACTCTTAACATCAACTGGTCCTTTGCAACGAGTACCCTGTGAGGTAAGGATGTCAATACATGGCCTCTGTGGAACAGGACGGTCACCATTTGACCCCACTAGTTGGTGCTGCAGTAGCTGCTTACACACACACACACACACAAAGAACTTCCCGCCAAGTGTTTTTGCGCCTGAGTCTGACCTTTGAAGCTTGGTTGCAGGTGAGATGCTTCGTGGGTCACGAACCCTTGACTTGAATATTTGTATCTCATTTATCTGTGGTTCATCTCTGGGGGACATTGCGGGAGTGAAGTGGGAAGGTAAGCGTGGGAGGGTCTGCATCATACTAAGGAAGGGCTAATGTTAAGTCTGAAAGGAGCTGACGGCTTTAAGGAAATGTTAAGGTAAGAAGAATGATAATCATAAGGAAGTGTTAAGGTTACTAAAGGTGAGATTGCTAATAGACAAGTGGGGTTCAGATAACATTAATGCAAGGGTTACATTCTCTATATTCATGACCTTTTCTATCCATATCTTACTGTACAAAGGGAACATAGTCAGCACCGAATAATGTCTACCAGCACTGCAGAAACATAAAAGACATGAAAAAATAAAAGCTGCGATTAACAACTCATCGTCTGATGTTTATCTGTCGAAAAATTCCATTAGAACTAACATTTTCTTTCCAGGTCTTATGACACGGAATAACACGGTGTGTTGCCTGGAGCTGACTGGTGCCAGGCTCGTACGGAACTAATATTAGAAGCCGAGCCAGGATGACAACAGGTACGATGGATGAGTATGGGGTGCACAATAAATTTGCCGGGGTTCCGGCACAAATCAAGTCAACGATGACCACTTATATATAGTATTTGGTTCCTTCGTACGTTCTTCTTAGTTAACTTTCACCTTATTCTTTTCACACACTCTTTTAAACTGAAAACTCTATCAACAGTTCTGGAGTTTGGAGTCTGTCACCAATGCCGTGTCATCAGCAAACAACAACTGATTTATCTAATACTATGTCTCATTCAATTTTCTAGACTAAAATTTTCTGGAAAAGTAATTTCATTTACATACGCTAAGTATTGTTGATGTATGATAAAACTCGTTCCTATAAATATTCTAAGAATATTTTAATATCAGGTGCTTTACATAATTCTGGCAAATCCATTTCACGAGCGGAGAAAGATAACGTCTTAAGATACTTCGGCAGGAGGCGTTTTTTGTCTTCGATGACGTCTTCGCACACGGAGCGGTAATGAAGGTGGACGACGGTCGCACACATGGATAGGTTTGCGGCCACGATCGTCGTAAGGAAAGTGACTGGTCAGGGAGAAGTAGAGTTTTTATACCGGGTGATGATCTAACGCTATGAAAGTATGTTTGGGATCCGCAAAAAAGTTGAAAAATGTTTCTTAATAATCGCTTACGAATTCACTTACCCCAAAAATTAAGATAAACACGAACTTTTAAAGTGCTAGTTAGAATAACTTGCACGGCACAATAACAGGTTATAATAAAAAAAGAAAGATACGAGTGAAAGGAAAGACAGGGGAAGGTACGGGTAGGACTGTGATGAAGGGATAAGCAAGTGGTGGGGCGTGGTGTCAGTGCAATCTGGTCAAGATGAACGGCTCAGGTGTCGCTCTGTGGGCTGGCGGCGGCTTATGGCTCCTGCAGCCAGTCAGTCTCACCTGAAAGTACCCTTTTCTTCCTCATATCCTCATCTCTCAGGCTTTAATATTCATGCTGGCATCTATGCTTGAGAATGGAGATAATTATAGAAGTGTGTGTGTGTGTGGCATCCGTCTCGCGCAACTTGCATGGACAAAGAGCCAATCCTGGACGTCTCGGGCACCGATTTACGATTTTGTTCGATGTCTCGAAATATATTCGTTGATCGTTTTCCTCAATCTTCTTTCCTACGTGGATTTGAAACTGTCACTCTAGAAGACCTCAGACTTTATTCCCTACACCGCTGACAGCCGCGAAGAGTGTTGTGCCGCCTCACACAGGGAAAAATCAGGGAAAAATAAATTTTTGAACTACAACTGGGTTTCGAAGAGCAGCAACAAAGCCATTTACGTCGGGGGCAGCCAGCTGACTTCTGACGCCATTTTCTCTAAAAGGCATGATATCAGAAAATGGGAACTGTCTAGAGGCCTTGACTATCAATTCCCAACCGTTAACCATTTACGATATTTCAACTTCTTCGTGACTAGTCCTATGGCCTCTGAGGCTCCCAAAGCATCAACAGGCGCAGCACACACAACGTCAGCCCATTAATCCTGCCAAAGATCGAAAAAACTGCACCATCCACACACACATCGTATTACCTTCGCTACTTGCATTTATTTTCCACTTTTTACATCAATTCGGAAGCCACCAAAGACGCGGTTATGTAATCTACGACCTTCCCACACACACACATACAGTTAAGTCTAAACCTTGGTCTCCTTGACGAAAAACAACAGCAACTTGGGCCCATAATTCATTTTTCTTTTTTGCATATAAATAAGAACTTCTTTCCCTAACCTGTTTACTTTCACCTACGGGTCAGTCCTGCCCTACATCACTGGCTTTATCTAAGACTTGGGTTTCTCTATAATGTGGCTATACTGACTACAGGGGAGGTCTATACTGGCAAAACAGGAGGATGGTGTATGACCACAGGGATGGTGTCAAGGAAGGTCTATGGTGTCTGATCACAGGAATGGTGTCAGGGAAGGTCTATACTGACCACAGGGGATGTCTGTCGTTACGACGATGGATGGCATCAGAGGAGGTCTACTGAGACAGCAGGATATGATGTCAAAGGAGGTCTGCTGTGACCTCAGGGGACAGTGTCAGAAGGAGGTCTACCCTGACCATAAAGTGGATGGTGTCAGATAATGTCATCTGGTGCCACTGTGCTCCCTCCTCATGGCCTCCCTGCAAATTCGATCTCCTTTTCGACCTGACTGTCTTGGTAACCTGCAGTGTCTTATTTCACTTCTCGCTGACCCTGCCCCTCGGGAATTTCAGAGAGAGAGAGAGAGAGAGAGAGAGAGAGAGAGAGAGACTACACATTCGTCACAGAGAAGGATACATTCGTAATCCTACTGGCATGTGTTGAGGTGGCTCTACCCAGCAGACGTCAGGCGGCCCACCCTTCACAGTCAAGGAAGAGGCGAAGCTCACCAATCGCAGCATGTGTATGGAAAGCTAGGAGGTCTGTGTAGCCTGCTAATACCCATACGTGCAGGACCATTATACCCTAAACAAGAAGAGGGCGGTGTGGGTATATGCAAGTGAAGCAGGTCATTTGTATAATCATACCGTCAACACTGTACTATTATATTATTAAATCACTACCCTCCTCATCCTGGGCCAAGCTCAAACGGCTCCTTTCGCCAATAAGGCTACAGGGCCCACAAACCCTCCTGTCCAGATCGGGGTCTCTGGTGCCGTGTACAACGATGGGTGAGTGTGGGCTAAGTGCTGTGTGGGCCAGTTGCTGTGGTTAGGTGAAGGCATACGTCAATGTTGTTATTATTTTTTTGCAGGGGGGTTAAAGATGTTGTGGTTAGTGAATGTAGTGGTTCCTGAGGTTGTATGTTGCCGTCGATGGTTGGGGTTAGCTGTAGTAGTCGTTCGGTAGAGTAAATTGGTTGGATTAGCTGTTGTATACAGCTGATGGGCCCAGCTGATGGGGTATGTTTGTAAGATTAGGAGCTGTGGTCAGGTGCTGAGGTGGTGATAAGTCGTCTGTCACGTGTATGGTTGATTGCAATTGTTAGTTGTCTTAGCGAGGTCCTCGTGGTTAACTGGTGCATTGATGAGTTTGATTCATAAGGTCTGTTGTTACGATAGCTTCATGTAGTCAGTTGCAAGCGGTTATCGACACCACCTGAGCTGACCATCTCAATACCACATCTGAAAGCTGCCCTTTCGTAAGGGACCATCAAACAGTGCATGAGTTTTCGACCCCTCATTTTCCCCTGACGATCATTACTAAGGATTCAACTCCACTTCGAGAAAGTACTGAAAGGCTTAAACAAGTCAACTCTACGCTGACGAACAAAACAGCAACGAACAACATATGAACATCGTCTTCATTGGGGAGTGGGACGGTGAATACTTCTTCAGGGTGTCCTCAATGAAGCCCTACAAGCCTAAATGCTCTCAGATAAAACATCAGTGGAATGAACTCCATCCAAAAGTCTTCGACTCCCACACCTAACGTCAGTGGGAACCAAGAATCCTTTCGGGGAACACTATAGGATTTAGAGGCGTCCCGCGGGATAATCTATGGGATGGTTATCGTTCTTGTGATCTACAGATGTTAATTCTAGCCCCTTTAACTCCATGGTTTCAGGATCTCTGTGCGTAACTAAACGCTCCTCTGGCCCCACCTCCTAGACCTGTTTATTGCCAGGCAGTCTGACGAGTGGGGAGGATGGGGAAGAACAAGCGGTTCAACCTCCTCCCTGGCCCTACCCGGGTCACGCCTCACCTCTTGGCCTCTGCATCTCTCATTTACTCTCATATTGCCCGGGTGAATGTATACGCGTGGTATATCCTCATATGGCTATGGTTCGTGTCGAGGCATTATGTATGTATGTGTGTGTGTTTGTTGGCAGGGCATAAAGCACACCTCGCCATAGGAACTGTTGACATAAATTCAGACACTTGAAAAGATGTTGCTTCTTCTCCTCCAGCGAAAATAAATTGGTGTAACGTTGTTTGAGGGGTGTGTGGCGGTTAGCGTTGCTGACTTTGCCGCATTCACTGACCGCACAGAGTCGAGCACATGAGTCTGAATCCTGATAATGGCAGTCGGTCCACAGTTAACCCAGCTGTTCATTCTCCCTTATAGTTTGGCTTGCTGGCTATCAAGACGGCAATAATTTCTTGTCATTCTTAAGGAAGGCGGTGTCAAGTGACTTCTGCGCAACCATATTTCCAAGGAAACTATCAAAATGTTTTTACTTTTCTTTTAAGTCGTATAACCCCAGGACTCCACTTTACGGGAATCCCGCAGCTTCAACTTTACGCTACAATTAGTAGCAGGGAAAAGATGGCCTCCTTTGGTGTGAGAAGTCCTAACGTTCATACAACCCCGCCAGAGGTGAATTTTCACTCGATGTAACCACATGCAGGCGGAGTACAGTAACACCAAGTATTTGCATGATATTAATGTCAGTTAAAATTGCTAATTCTATAATATAACAATTATCTTATTGAAGAGACAAAATTGTTTTCTGATTCTTCATCAAGACAATTCTGCATCTCACCCTCTGATGACAGTAGTCTGTGCACTACTAGTTAACTCTCTTTTTCCAAACCTAGAGTATCAATCTTAGTTTGATGAAAAGAAACAAGGTGGTTAAAGCCTTTCGTAAGATGGAGTATGGCAAGGCAGCTGGAGAGGATGGTATTGCAGTTGAGTTTCTTAAGAATGGAGAGCATGTATACTTTACTCAAAATCCCTCCATTCATATCTGACGAAAGTATGGGGTAGATAATATCCATTTCCCAACATCAAAATACTAAGGTAAAAATCAGAGCAACTTCGGTCATATGGCCATCTGCTACGCAGGGTAATCAATGTTCATCTTTTCATTATTCTTGTCGGACGTAGCGCACATCTCCAGACCGTTAGCATCGACGATTATTCAGGACTCGTCATACACTAAACCAGGCCTCTGTTGCTATGGTAATAATGCTACCTTTCCCGTTATTTCCGTGTGACTCGAAGACTCGAGGTCGTGAGAAAAAAAAGAAGCAAAAATCCCACAGATTTCTGATAAGCGTCCCAACCCTCCCCAAGAACTGGTTCTGGTTTTATGTTCCACCCGTACTGGGTCAGGGTGAGAGGAGGTGGCCTCCAAGTCTTCCACTGAAAAGTAAAAACCCTTTATCGGATTTTCTGTATCGTGGTCGCATAGGAGGAGAGGTAACGCGAGAGAGGCTGGGAATCAATGTTATGTGTCTCTGGTGAGTATTATCTAGACGACGATCGTCCGAGCCAACTTTATGACTTGCACCTTATATATATATATATATATATATATATATATATATATATATATATCATTGAGTTGTTTTAGGAGCCAGCATGAAATTAATTCTCTAGTCTGTCGGTCCGCAGCCAAAACTCACGGAGGAACTCAACGTCCCATCTTGACTGATGTCATTCTGATGCCGTTCCTGTTTATGGTAGGAACTGTATAGGTCCTCAAGTGTGTGTTTCATTTGCACAACAGTCCTTCCAGGTGTTGTTAAGTCTTCCATTGCATACTCAGCGAGTTGGCCCGGTCTAAACGTAGCAAGTGCAAAGGCTTGTAGACACTACAGTCGAGATTATCAAAATATTCAAAGCTTTGAGAAGACTACAGACAAGATGTGGATAGGGGCTAAAGAGTATTCATTTAACGTAGAAACTCCGACCCATTTATACAAACAAACACGGCTGGTCCATGCAAGATTACTCGAAAATTAGTAGATGTAATCTCTATAAAATAAACTGCATATAGTGATGTGCTAACTACAAAGAAGGTCCGAACGCTAACCTTCACAACAAGACGGAACACATTAACAGCGGGGTCGAGGGAAGCGTTAGCCATGGTGAAGATACGTCCAGATGGCCGCCACCAGGTAAGGAATCACCATCTCATCAGTGTGGGAATAGTGACCTGAGGGTAAGAAGGATGACCTGTTAGACCAGTGACCTTTCGCGGGCGCCAGGGTTACCCTGGTGAATGCGGTCCGTACCTTCCCTTCCCCTCCACTCCCAAAAGGTCATCTGTTTCCGACCTATGGTGGTTTACAGAACACCATTCAACCCGCTCTCCCATACACACTTTCTAGTCGTGTCCAGTCTAGACCTTGCATGACAACGGGTCTCCTCTCCTGGCACGGGAGGTACTGTAAAAAACACCCAGATGCTTCTAGTTTGGCAGATAATCATCCTCCTTGAGGCAGAACGGCCAACCGTCCAACCCCGGAACATTTGGACCTTGAAGTAAAACAGCTTGATGATCTAAGTTCTGGGAATATTTCTTTGTTGTAGGGGATGATAATGTTACTGCAATTGCTCGAGAACAAAGAAAGATTAACATTATGAGACAGCGTGGGTATACAGTATGAAACTGTGAGTTTTCTTTTCATATATATCAGGTTAATAACACACTCGACATTTTCTGTCTTCGTTCTATTCTTAACTGCTGCATTAGATGTGACCGCTTTGATTTCTCGTCCCAAAAGCTGCTATCTTTCTTTGCCAGAAAATAACATTATCATATCTCTATGCTTCCAGACGTAGTCATTTGTTGATACATATACTCTCGCCACTGTTGGCAGAGTCGCTACAACTGCCACCAGTGTGGGAAGCACCAAACACACCAAAGTAAGCATTATTGTAGATTAGTTACCAATACGGACATCGTTGCCTGGCAATTTGGGGCTCCTCACACCACCACTCTCGGAACTGAATATCATTATGCCACTGCATAATCTTTATTCTATAAAATCATTATAATAAAAGTACAGGAAATGTCTAAGCACAAGGGATGAACCAAGAACTCCCAGGCCCTAACAGTTTAAGAATAAGTTTAATGCTGATAGCGTAGCATTAGCGTCGCCAAGCACAAACGTAATTTCCATCATCAGAGATAGTTAGTTGCTTTTATGTATAAAATACTTTTCTATTATCATTATAATTTCTTTGTACAGAATTATCTGTAAACCCATAGGAACATTTGAAATATCCTCAAAAACTGGAACAAATCTCTTTAAAGAAAGAGAGAACATCCACATGAAGGTAATGGAAGCTGGAGATGTTAATTTTTGCATTTGATTTAAAAATAACACTAAAGATATTAGAAGAGTCCCTTCACGTCTCTTATTTCATATGAGGTAATTGTTGTGCTCAGTAATTTACTGGGACTAACAGATTCAGGGCAATAAGAGAAAGCTCTAGATTCTGTTCCTCTGTAGCCTAGCTACACTATGAATCGAACCTGTTGTCCTTACGTTTGCTTTCCCAGAACTAACGAGTTTTTCCAGCAAGCGTCTGGTCCAGTCTACCATTGTCAGTACTCCAAGTGGTTTCATTCTCACAATAGGATACTGTTGTACCATTAAACTTATTTGATGCATTGTTTCTACTGCCTGAAATAAGAACATTGCCTCCTATTACACATGAATCTATATATGCACGGAATATTATTATATTTATTACATCACCTTATTACACGTGTTTATAGATACATGGAATGTTGCAAAATCTGTTACCTTACCCAAACAGTACAGTACGATACAGTGTACATAAAAATGAAGTCAAATACCCATGGCTGTAAAATCAGAATTCAATATTCCTTTCAGTTTTCACGGATGTTATCATTTGTTATATGTATTGGCATCTTGCTCACTAGGTAGCAAGATTACAAACACCATTTCAACATATCCCAAGACCCTTCATGCTCACGATGCAACTACCATAGAGACGACATCTCAAATGCCCTGCACTCTTTGCACATAGACGAAACACTTTAAGACCTGTGGAATGCTGCTGGAGCCTCATAAAAGACAGAATGGACTCTAGGAGTACGGAGTATATTTTTTTCTACAGAATGGTTGGTGTAATGTTCGTTGATATGGTGTGTATGTGTGTGGCAGCAAAGTGGCATTTGATATGGTTTCAGGAGATGTTTTTGGCTGGAGTCATATGGTCAGTGGCACTATAAATGTAATTGTGTATGCTGGCTGTAAGTAGTGGGAAGTATAGCTGTTAGAAGTTTGGGAGGACACACACACACACACACACACACACACACACACACACACACACACACACACACACACACACGTTCACACAGC
>JAYMFT010394067.1:0-53975 GCA_038088735.1 Panulirus argus
AAGAGTGTTGAGGCTTGACCTCCCTTCTCCTGGGCTGCAGTAGTGGTGCTCAAGAGTGTTGAGGCTTGACCTCCCTTCTCCTGGGCTGCAGTAGTGGTGCTCAAGAGTGTTGAGGCTTGACCTCCCTTCTCCTGGGCTGCAGTAGTGGTGCTCAAGAGTGTTGAGGCTTGACCTCCCTTTTCCTGGCCTACAGCTGTGGTACTGGTGAGTGATGAGATTTGATCTCCCTTCTCCAGGTTTGCAGTAGTGGTGTTAGCGAGTTGTAAGGCTTGACCTTCCTTTTCTTGGCATCCAGTAGTGGTGCTGGTGAGTGGTGAGGCCTGACTTCCCTTCTCTTGACCTGAAGTAGAGATATTGCTGAGTAGTGAGGCTTGACCTCCCTCCTCCTGGCCTGCAGTAGTGGTGCTGGTGAGTGGTGAGGCTTGACCTCCCTCCTCCTGGACTGCAGCAGTGGTTTTGGTAAGTGGTGAGGCTTTACATCCATTCTCCTGAGCTGCAATAGTGTTACTCTTGAGTGTTGAGAGTTGACCTCCCTCCTCCTGGCCTTCATTAGTGGTGAAGGTGAGTGGTGAGGTTACAACTCCCTTTTTCTGGCATGCAGTAGTGGTGCTGGTGAGTGGTGAGCCTTGATCTCCCTTCTCCTGGCCTGCAGTAGTGGTGCTGGTGAGTGGTTAAGATTGACCTCCCTTCTCCTGACCTGCAGTAGTAGTATTGGCGAGTGGTGAGGCATTACCTCCCTCGTCCTGGCCTGCAGTAGTGGTGCTGGTGAGTTGTGAGGCTTGACCAACCTTCTCTTGGCCTGCAGTAGTGATGCTGGAGAGTTGTCAGGATTGACCTCCCTTCTCCTGGCCTACAGTAGTGGTGCTGGTGAGTATTGAGGTTTGACCCCCCTTCATCTGACCTGCACTAGTAGTGCTGGTGAGTGGTGAGGTTTGATATCCCTTCTCCTGGTCTGCAGGAGTGGTGCTGGTAAGTGGTGAGGGTTGACCTCCCTTCTCTTGACCTGAAGTAGTGATACTGGAAAGTGATGAGGCTTGATTTCCCTTCTCTCTGTTTGCATCAGTGGTGCTGGTGAGTGGTGAGGATTGACCTCCCTTCTCCTGCCATGCAGTAGTGGTACTGGTGAGTAGTGAGGCTTGACCTCCAATCTTCCCTGCATTTATGGTGCTGGAGAGTGTTGAGGGTTTACTTCCCTTCTCTTGGCCTGCATTAATGGTGCTGGTGAATGGTGAGGCTTGATCTCTCTTTTCTTGACCTGTTGTAGTGGTGCTGTTGAGTGGTGAGGTTAGATCTCCCTTCTCCTTGCCTGCAGTAGTGGTGCTAGTGAGTTGTGAGGTTTGACCTCCCTCATCCTGGCATGCAGTAGTGGTGCTAGTGAGTAGCGAGGCTTGACCTCCCTCCTCTTGGCCTGGAATAGTGAAGCTGGTGAGTGGTGAGGCTTGACCTCTCTTCTCTTGGCTTTCAGTAGTGGTGCTGCTGAGTGGTGAGGTTTGGCCTACCTTTTCTTGGCATACAGTAGTGGTGCTGATGATAGGCTAGGCTTGACCTCTCTTCTTCTGGCCTGCAGTAGTGGTGCTCTTGAGTGGTGAGAATTGCCCTCCTTCCTCCTGGCTTGGAGTAGTGGTGCTGGTGTGTGGTGAGGCTTAACCTCCCTTCTCCTGACCTGCAGTAGTGGTTTTAGTGAGTGGTGAAGCTTGACCTCCCTCCTCCTGGCCTGCAGTAGTGGTGTTGGTGATTGTTGAGACTTGGCCTTCCTCCTCCTGGTTTACAGTAGTGGTGCTGGTGAGTGGGGATACTTGACATCCCTTCTCCTAGCCTGTAGTAGTGGTGCTAGTGAGTGGTGAGGCTTGACTTCGTTTTTTTCCTAGCCTGCACTAGTGGTGCTGGTGAGATATGAGGCTTAGCATCCCTCTTCCTGGTCTGCAGTAGTTGTACTGGTGAATGGTTAGGTTTGAACTCCCTTCTCCTAGCATGCAGGAGTAGTGCTGGTTAGTGATGAGGCACGATCTTTCTTCTCCTGACGTGCAGTAGTGGTGCTGGTAAGTGGTGATGCTTGACCTCCCTCCTCGTAGCCTGCAGTAGTGTTGCTGTTGAGCGGTGAGGCTTGACCTTCCTTCTCGAGGCATGCAGCAGTGGTGCTGGTGAGTAGTGAGGCTTTACCTCCCTTCTCCTGGCCTGCAATAGTGGTACTGGTGAGTGGTGAGGCTTGACTTTCCTTTTCCTGGCCTGCAGTAGTGGTGCTGGTAAGTGGTGTGGGTTGACCTCCTTACTCTTGGCCTGCAGTAACGGTGATGGTGAGCGGTAAGGCTTGAACTCCCTGTTCCTGCCTTGCCGTAGTGATGCTGGTGAGTGATGAGGCTTGACCTCCATTATTCTGGCCTACAGTAGTGATGCTGTTGAGTGGTGAAGTTTGACCTCTCTTCTCCTTGCCTGCATTAGTGTTGCTGGTTAGTGGTGAGGTTTGTTCTTCCTCCTACTGGCCCGCAGTAGTGGTACTAGTGAGTAAAAGGCTTGACCTCCTGACATGCGTTAGTGGTACTGGTGAGTCTTGAGGCTTGACCTCTTTTCTCTTGACCTGCAGTTGTGGTACTGGTGAGTGGTGAGGCTTGACTTACCTTTTTCTTTCCTGCATTAGTGATGCTGGAGAGTGTTGAGGTTTGACCTCCATCCTGGCCTTCATTAGTGGTGCTGGTGAGTGGTGATGCTTGACGTAACTTCTCTTGGCCTGCAATAGTGGTGCTGGAGAGTGTTGAGGATTTGCCTCCCTTTTCCTGGCCTGCAGTAGGGCTGCTGGTGAGTGGTGAGGTTTGACATCCCTTCTCCTGGCCTACAGTAGTGGTGGTGGTGAGTGATGTCGTTTGACCTTCCTTTCCTGGGCTACAGTAATGGTGCTGGTGACTGGTGAGGCTTAGTCTCCCCTCTCCTGGCCTGCAGTAGTGGTGATGGTGAATGTTGAGGCTTGACCTCCCTTCACCTGGTCTGCAGTGTTGATACTAGTGAGTGGTGAGGCTTGACTCCCTTCTTGCATGCATTAGTGGTGTTGTTGAGGTGTCAGGTTTGACCTCCCCCTTCCTAGCCTGTACTAGTGGTGCTGGTGAGTGATGAGGTTTGACTTCCCTTCTCCTGGACTGCAGTAGTGGTGCTGGAGAGTGGTGAGGACTGACCTCCCTTCTCCTTGCCTGCTGTAGAGGTGCTGGTAAGTGGTGAGGCTTGACCTACTTTCTCCTGACTTGCAGTAGTGGTACTGGTGAATGGTGAGGCTTGACCTCCCCTCTCCTGGCCTGCAGTAGTGTTATTGATGATTGGTGAGTTTTGACCTCTCTTCTGGCTTGCAGTAGGGGTGCTAGTGAGTGGTGAAGCCTGACCCCTCTTTTCCTGGCATGCAGTAATAGTACTGGTGAGTGTTAAGGTTTGATCTCCCTTCTCCTGGTCTGGACTTGTGGTGCTTGTGAGATATGAGGCTTGACCTCCCTCTTCCTGGCCTGTAGTAGTGGTGCTGGTGAGTGGTTAGGTTTGACCTCCTTTCTCCCAGTCGTGGTACTGGTGAATGGTGAGGCTTGACTTTCCTCCTCCTGGCCTAGAGTCGTGGTGCTGGTGAGTGGTGAGGCTTAACCTCCCTTCTCCTGACCTGCAGTAGTGGTTTTGGTGTGTGGTGAAGCTTGACCTCCCTCCTCCTGGCCTGCACTAGTGGTGCTGATGAGTGTTGAGGCTTGACTTCGCTTTTATTAGCCTGCACTAGTGGTGCTGGTGAGGTATGAGGCTTAACATCCCTCTTCCTGGCCTGCAGTAGTTGTACTGGTGAGTGGTGAGGTTTGAACTCCCTTCTCCTAGCATGTAGGAGTGGTGCTGGTTAGTGGTGAGGCATTATCTCTCTTCTCCTGGCGTGCAGTAGTGGTGTTGGTAAGTGGTGAGGCTTGAACTCCCTCCTCCTGGCCTGCAGTAGTGGTGCTGTTGAGTGTGATGCTTGACCTCTCTCCTCTTAGCCTGCAGTAGTGTTGCTGTTGAGTTATGAGGCTTGACCTTCCTTCTCGTGGCATGCAGTAGTAGTGCTGGTGAGTGGCGAGGCTTGATCTCCCTTTTCCTGGCCTGCTTTAGTGGTGCTGGTGAGTGGTGAGGCTTGATCTCTCTTCTCTTGGTGTGCAGTAGTGATGCTGGTGAGTAGTGATGCTTTACCTCCCTTCTCCTAGCTTGCAATAGTGGTGCTGGTGGGTGGTGAAGCTTGACTTTCCTTTTCCTGACCTGCATTAGTGGTGCTGGTGAGTGGTGAGGTTTGACCTCCCTCCTGGCCTGCAGTAGTGGTGCTGGTGAGTGGTGAGGCTTGACGTAACTTCTCTTGGCCTGCAGTAGTGGTGCTGGAGAGTGTTGAGGATTGACCTTACTTAATCTGGCCTGCAGTAGGGCTACTGGTGAGTGGTGAGGTCTGACCTCCCTTATCCTGGCCTGCTTTAGTAATACTACTCAGTGGTAAGGTTTGACATCCCTTCTGGCCTACGGTAGTGGTGCTGGTGAGTGGTGAGGCTTGACCAATCTTTCTTGGCATGCAGTAGTTGTGCTGGTGAGTGTTGAGGCTTGACCACGTTCCTCCTGGCTTGCACTTGTGGTGCTTGTGAGATAAGAGGCTTGACCTCACTCTTCCTGGCCTGTAGTAGTTGTGCTGATGAGTGGTTAGGTTAGGTTAGGTTAGGTTAGTGGTGATGCTTGACCTCCCTCCTCATAGCCTGCATTAGTGGTGCTGTTGAGTGGTGAGACTTGACCTCCCTTCTCCTGGCATGCCTTAGTGGTGCTGGTGAGTGACGAGGCTTGATTTTCCTCCCATTGGCCTACAGTAGTGGTGCTGGTGAGTGGTGAGGCTTGAACTCCCTTTTCTTTGTCTGCAATAGTGGTGCTGGTGAGTGGTGAGGCTTTACCTCCCTTCTCCTGGCTTACAATGATGGTGATGGTGAGACTGAGGTTTGATCTTCCTTATCCTGGCCTGTAGTAGTGGTGCTGTTGAGTGGTGAGGCTTGATCTCCCTCCTCCTGGCCTGCAGTAGTGGTGCTAGTGAGTTGTAAGGCTTGACATCCCTTCTCTTGGCATACAGTAGAGGTGCTAGTGAGTCGTGAGGTCTGATCTCTCTTCTCTTGGCCTGAAGTAGTGATACTGGTGAGTGGTGAGGCTTGACCTCCCCCTTCTTGGCCTGCACTAGTGATGCTGGTGAGTGGTGAGGTTTGACTTCCCTTCTCCTGGACTTCAGTAGTGGTGCTGGATAGTGGTTAGGATAGACCTCCCTTCTCCTTGCCTGCTGTGGAGGTGCTGGTGGGTGGTGATGTTTGATCTCCTTTCTCCTGGCTTGCAGTAGTGGTGTTGGTGAGTGGTGAGGTTTGTCCTCTCTTCTCCTTGCCTACATTTGTGGTACTTGTTAGTGGTAAGACTTGACCTCCCTTCTCCTGGCCTGCAGTAGTGTTGTTGGTGTTTCGTGAGACTTGACCTCTTTTCTGGCCTGCAGTAGGAATGCTGGTGAGTGATGAGGCTTGACCCATCTTTCCTGGCCTGCAGTAGTTGTGCTGGTGAGTGTTGAGGCTTGACCACGTTCCTCCTGGTTTACACTTGTGGTGCTTGTGAGATATGAGGCTTGACCTCACTCTTCCTGGCCTGTAGTAGTTGTGCTGGTGAGTGGTTAAGTTTGACCTCCCTTCTCCTAGCACGCAGTAGAGGTGCTGGTGAATGGTGAGGCTTGACTTTTCTTCTCTTAGCGTGCAGTAGTGGTGCTGGTCACTGGTGAGGCTTGACCTCCCCCTCCTGACCTGCAGTAGTGGTGCTGGTGAGTGATGATGCTTGACCTCCCTCCTCATAGCCTGCATTAGTGGTGCTGTTGAGTGGTGAGACTTGACCTCCCTTCTCCTGGCATGCCTTAGTGGTGCTGGTGAGTGACGAGGCTTGATTTCCCTCCCTTTGGCCTTCAGTAGTGGTGCTGGTGAGTGGTGAGGCTTGAACACCCTTCTCCTGGCTTACAATGATGGTGATGGCGAGACTGAGGCTTGACCTTCCTTATCCTGGCCTGTAGTAGTGGTGCTGTTGAGTGGTGAGGCTTGATCTTCCTCCTCCTGGCCTGCAGTAGTGGTGCTAGTGAGTTGTAAGGTTTGACATCCCTTCTCTTGGCATACAGTAGAGGTGTTAGTGAGTCATGAGGCCTGATCTCTCTTCTCTTTGCCTGAAGTAGTGATACTGGTGAGTGGTGAGGCTTGACCTCCATTTTCTTTACCTACATTAGTGGTGCTGGTGAGTGGTGAGGTTTGACCTCCCTCCTGGCCTGCAGTAGTGGTGCTTGTGAGTGGTGAGGTTTGACCTCCCTCCTGGCCTGCAGTAGTGGTGCTGGTGAGTGGTGAGGATTGACGTAACTTCTCCTGGCCTGCATTTGGGATGCTGGTGAGTGGTGAGGTTTAAACTCCTTCTCCTGACCTGCATTCGTAATACTACTCAGTGGTGAGGTTTGACATCCCTTCTCCTGTCCTACAGTAGTGGTGGTGGTGAGTGGTGTCGTTTGACCTCCCTTTCATGGCCTGCAGTAATGGTGCTGTTGATTGGTGAGGTTTGACTTCCCTTCTCCTGGCCTGCAGTAATGGTGCTGGTGAGTGCGAGCTTGACCTCCCTTCTCTTGGACTGCAGAAGGTGTTCAGGTGAGTGTTGATGCTTGACCTCCCTTTTCCTTGCCTGTAGAAGTTGTGCTGATGAGTGGTGAGGCTTTACCTCTCCTCTCTTGACCTGCAGTAGTAATACTGGTGAGTGATATGGCTTGACTTCCCTTCTCCTTGTATGCATTAGTGGTGCTGTTGAGTGGTGAGGCTTGACCTCCCCCTTCTTGGCCTGCACTAGTTGTGCTTGAGAGTGGTGAGGACTGACCTCCTTTCTCTTGGCTTGCTGTAGTGGTGCTGGAGTGTGGTGATGCTTGATCTCCCTTCTCCTGGCCTACATTAGTGTTGCTGGTGAGTGTTGAGGCTTAACATCCCTTTTCCTGGCCTGCAGTAATGAAGCTGGGGAATGATGAGGCTTTACCTCCCTTCTCCTTGTCTGCAGTAGCGATGCTGGTGAATGTTGAGGCTTAACCTCCAACCTCTTGGTCTGCATTTGTGGTGCTGGTGAGTGGTGAGGCTTGACCTCTCTTCTCCTTGCCTGAAGTATTGGTGCTGGTGAGCGGTGAGTCTTAACGTCCATCCTCCTGTCCCTACAGTAGTGGTGCTGGTGATTGAGGCTTGACCTCCATTCTTCTGGCCTGCAATAGTGCTACTGGTGAGTGTAAGGCTTGACCTCCCTTTTCCGTGTCTTCAGTAGTGGTGCTGGTGAATGGTGGGGCTTGAATTCCATCCTGGTCTGCTGTAGTGGTGCTGGTGAGTGGTGAGGTTTTACATTCCTTCTCCTGGCCTTCAGTTATGGTGCTTATAAGTGGTGAAGTTTGACCTCCCTTCTTGCGTGCAGTGGTGTTGTAGGTGTTTGGTGAGGCTTGACATCTCTTTTCCTGGTCTGCAGTAGTAGTGTTGGTGAGTGGTGAGGCTTGACCTCCCTTCTCCTGGCCTGCAGTAGTGTTGTTGGTGTGTGGAGAGGCTTGACTTCTCTTCTCCTAGCCTGCAGTAGTGTTGGTGGTGAGTAATGAGGTTTGTGCTTTCCTTCTCCTGCCATACAGTTGTGGCGGTGGTAAGTGATGAGGTTTGACTTTCCTTTTCCTAGCCTACAGTAAAGAAGCTAGTGAGTGGTGAGGCTTGACCTACCTTTTCCTTGCCTTCAGTAGTGGTGCTGGTGAATGGTGGGGTTTGACTTCCATCCTGGTCTGCTGTAGTGGTGCTGGTGAGTCTTGAGGCTTGACCTCCCTTCTTCTTGCCTGCAGTAGTGGTGCTGGTGAGTGGTGAGGCTTGACATCTCTTCTCCCGGCGCATTAGTGGTGCTGGTGAGTGGTGAGGCTTGACCTCTCTTCTCATGACCTGCATTGGTAATGTTATTCAATGGTGAGGTTTGACATCCCTTCTCCTGGACTACAGTAGTGGTGGTGGTGAGTGGTGAGGCTTGACCTCCCTTCTCACGACCTGCAGTAGTGGTGCTGTTGAGTGGTGAGGCTTGACCTCCCTCTTCCTGGCCTGGAGTAGTCGTGCTGGTGAGTGGTGAAGCTTGAACATTTTTTCCTGACCTGCAGTAGCGGTACTCGTGAGTGGTGATGTTTGACTTTCCTTTTTCTGGCCTGCAGTAGTGATGCTGTTGAGTAGTGAGGCTTGACCACATTTCTCCTTGCCTGGAGTAGGGATGAGGCTTGACCTCCCTTCTCATGACCTGCAGTAGTGGTGCTGATGAATGGTGAGGCTTGACCTACCTTTTCCTGGTCTGCAGTAGTGATACTGGTGAGTGGTGAGGCTTGACCTCCATTCTCCTTGCATACATCAGTGGTGCTGTTGAGTTGTGAGGTTTGACCTGCCCCTTCCTGGCCTTCACTAGTGGAACTGGCAAGTGGTGAGGTTTGATCTCCCTTCTCCTGGACTGCAGTAGTGATGCTTGAGATTGGTGAAGACTGACTTCCCTATTCCTGGCCTGCTGTATTGGTGCTGGTGAGTGGTGAGGCTTGACCTCCTTTATCTTGAACTGCAGTTGTGGTGCTGTTGAGTGGTGAGGTTTGACCTCCTTTTTCCTGGCCTGCAGTAGTGGTGCTGTTGAGGCTTGACCTTTCTCTTCCTGGCATGCAGTAGTGGTGCTGGTGAGTGGAGAGGTTTGACCTCCCTTCTCCTGGCCTGCAGTAGTGTTGTTTGTGTTTGGTGAGGCTTGACCTCTCTTCTCGTGGCCAGCAGTAGTGTTGCTGGTGAGTGGTAAGGCTTGACCTTTCTTTTCCTAGTCACAGTAGTGGTGCTGGTGAGTGTTGAGGCTTGACCTCCCTCCTCCTGGTCTGCAGTAGTGGTACTGGTGAGTGGTGAGGCTTGATATCCCTTTTCCTGGCCTGCAGTTGTGTTGCTGGACAGATATCAGGCCCGACCTCCCTCTTCCTGGCCTGCAGTAGTTGTGCAGGTGAGAAGTGAGGTTTGACCTCGCTTCTCCTGGCATGCAGTAGTTGTGCTGGTTAGTGGTGAGGCTTGACCATCCCTCTTCCTGGCCTGCAGTATTGGTACTGTTGAGTGGTGATGCTTTACCTCCCTTCTCCTAGCCACTAGCCTGTCGTAGTGGTGCTTTTGATTGGTGAGGCTTAACCTCCCTTCTACTGGCCTGCAGTAGTGATACTGGTGAGTGGTGAGGCTTAATCTTCCTTTTCCTTGCGTGCATTAGTGGTGCCTGTGAGTGGTGAGGTTTGACCTCCCTTTTCCTAGCATGCAGTAGTGTTGATGGTTTTTGGTGAGGCTTGACATCTCTCTTTCTGGTCTGTAGTAGTGGTGCTGGTGAGTGGTGAGTCCTGACCTCCTTTTTATTGGCCTGTAGTAGTGGTGCTGGTGAGTGTTGAGGTTTGACCTCCCTTCTTCTTGCCTGCAGTAGTGGTGCTGGTAATTGGTGAGTCTTGACTTCTTTCCTCTTTTTCTGCAGTAGTGGTGTTGGGGAGTGGTGAGACTTGAATTCCCTTCTCCTGGCCTAGAGTAGTGGTGTTTGTGAGTGGTGAGGTTTGATCTCCCTTCTCCTGGCCTGCAGTAGTGGTGCTGGTGAGTGGTGACGTTTGACCTCTCTTCTAGTCTGCATTAGTTGTGCTGGTGAGTTGTGAGACTTGACCTCCCTCCCGGCCTACACTCGTTGTGCTGGTGAGTGATGAGGTTTAACCTCTCTTTTCCTGGCTTGCAGTAATGGTGTTGGTTAATGGTCATTCTAGATTTCTCTTTTCCTGGTGTGCAGTAGCGGTGTTGGTGAGTGGTGAGGCTTGACTTCCCTCCTCCTGGTCTGCAGTAGTGGTGCTAGTTTGTGGTGAGGCTTGACAACTCTTCTGATATGCAGTAGTGGTGTTGGTGAGTGGTGAGGCTTGATCTCCCTTCTCCTGCCTTGCAGTAGTGGTGCTGTTGAGTAGTGAGGCTTGACCTCCCTCATCCTGGACTGGAGTAGTCGTACTGGTGAGTGGTGAGGCTTGAACTCTTTTTTCCTGGCCTGCAGTAGCGGTACTCGTGAGTGGTGAGGCTTGACTTTCCTTTTTCTGGCCTTTATTAGTGATGCTGTTGAATGGTGAGGTTTGACCACCTTTCTCCTTGCCTGGAGTAGTGGCGTTGGAGAGTGATGAGGCTTGATCTCCCTTCTGGCATTGCGGTAGTGGTGTTGGTGATTGGTGATGCTTTACATCCCTTCTCCTAGCCAGTAGTAGTAGTGCTGGTGAGTGGTGAGGCTTGACCTCTCTTCTTCTGACCTGCATTGTTAATGCTACTTAGTGGTGAGGTTTGACATCCCTTCTCCTGGCCTACAGTAGTGGTGATGGTGAATGCTGTCGTGTGACATTAGTCTCCTGGCCTGCAGTAATGGTGATGGTGAGTGTTGAGGCTTGACCTCCCTTCTCATGACATGCAGTAGTGGTGCTGGTGATTGGTGAGGCTTGACCTCCCTTTTCCTGGTCTGCAGTAGTAATGCTGGTTAGTGGTGAGGATTGACCTCCCTTCTCATTACATACTTTAGTGGTGCTGTTGAGTTCTGAGGTTTGACCTGCCCCTTCCTGGCTTTCACCAGTGGTGCTGGTGAGTGGTGAGGTTTGACATCCCTTCTCCTGGCCTGCAGTAGTGGTTATGGTGAGTGATGAGGCTTGACCTCCTTTATCATAAACTGCAGTTGTGGTGCTGGTGAGTGGTGAGGCTTGACCTTTCTTTTCCTTGCATGCAATAGTGGTGCTTTTATGTGGTGAGGTATGACCTTACTTCTCCTGGCCTACATTTGTGGTGCTTGTGACTGTTGAGGCTTGACCTCCCTTCTCCTGGCCTGCAGTAGTGTTGTTTGTATTTGGTGAGGCTTGACCTCTCTTTTCTTGGCCAACAGTGGTGTTGCTGTGAGTGGTGAGGGTTAACCTTTCTTATGCTGGTCAGCAGTAGTAGTGCTGGTGAGTGTTGAGGCTTGACCTCCCTCCTCCTGATCTGCAGTAGTGGTACTGGTGAGAGTTGAGGCTTGATATCCCTTTTCCTGGGCTGCAATAGTGGTGCTGGTGAGTGGTAAGGTTTGACCTCACTTCTCGTGGCCTGCGCTAGTGGTGCTGGTCAGTAATCAGGGTTGACCTCCTTCTTCTTGGCCTGCAGTAGTGGTGCTGGTGAGAAGTGAGGTTTAACCTACCTTCTCCTGGCAGGCAGTAGTTTTGCTGGTTAGTGGTGAGGCTTGACCTCTCTTCACCTGGCGTGGAATAGTGGTGCCGGTCAGTGGTGAGGCTTGACCTCCCTTTTCCTGGTCTGCAGTAATGATGCTGGTGAGTGGTGAGGCTTGACCTCCCTTCTCCTGGCCTGCAGTAGTGTTGTTGGTCTTTGGTGTGGCTTCACCTCTCTTCTCCTGGCCCGCAGTAGTGATACTGGCAATTGTCGAGGATTCATCTCCATTCTGATGGCCTGCATTAGTGGTGCTGATGAGTGGTAAGGCTAGATCTCCCTCCTCCTGGTCTGTAGTAGTGGTGCTAGTGAGTTGTAAGGCCTGATTTCCCTTCTCCTCTCATGCAGTAGTGGTGCTGGTGAGTCGTGAGGCTTGATCTCTCTTCTCTTTACCTGTACTAGTGATCAGAATCTGGTGAATGGTGATGCTTGACCTCCCTTATCCTTGCCTACATTAGTGGTGTTAATGAGTGGTGAGGTTTGACCTCCCTCCTGGCCTGCAGTTGTGGTGCTGGTGAGTGGTGAGGCTCGACCTAGTTTCTCTTGGCCTGCAGTAGTGGTGCTGGAGAGTGTTGAGTATTGACTTCAATTCTCTTGGCCTGCAGTAAGGGTGCTGGTAAGTGGTGAAGTTTGACCTCCCTTCTCCTGAACTACATTAGTAATGCTACTCAGTGGTGAGTCTTGACCTCTCTCCCCCTGGCTCTACAGTAATAGTGGTGGTGAGTGGTCAAGCTTGACCTTCCTTTTCCTGGTCTGCAGTAGTGGTGCTGGTTAGTGGTGAGGCTTGAACTCGCTTCTCCTGGGCTGCAGTAGTGGTGTTGATGAGTGGTGAACCTTGGGTTCCCTTCTCCTGGCCTGCAGTAGTGTTGTCGGTGTGTAGAGAGGCTTGACCTCTCTCCTCCTGGCCTACAATAGTGGTGCTGGTGATTGGTGAGGCTTGTCTTCCCTTCTCCTGGCATACAGGAGTGGCGGTGGTGAGTGGTGTGGTTTAACATTCCTTTTTCTGGCCTGCAGTAGTGATGCTAGCGAATGGTGAGGCTTGACCTCCCTTCTCATTGTCTACAGTAGAGGTGCTGGTGAGTGGTGAGGCTTGACCTCCCTTCTCCTTTCCTGCAGTAGTGGTGCTGGTGAATGATGGGGCTTGACTTTCCTCCTCCTGGTCTGCAGTATTGGTGATGATGAGTGGTGAGGCTTGACCTCCTTTCTTGCCTGCGGCAGTGGTGCTGGTGCGTGTAGAGAGTTGACCTCCGTCCTCTTTCTCTGCATTAGTGGTGTTGGTGAGTGGTAAGGCTTGACTCCCCTTCTCTTTGCCTGCAGTATTGGTGCTGGTAGTAATGGTGATTGTGAGTAGTGAGGCTTGACCTCCCTTCTCCTGGCCTTCAATAGTGTTGTTGGTGTTCGGTGAGTCTTTATACTCCTTCTCCTGGCCTGCAGTATTGGTTTTGGTGAGTGTTGAGGCTTGACATTTCTTTTCCTGGCCTGCAGTAGTGGTGCTGGTGAGAGATGAAGCTTGACCTCCCTCCTTCTGATCTGCAGTGGTGGTGCTGGTGAGATTTGAGGCTTGACCTCCCTCTTCCTGTCCTGCACGAGTTGTACTGGTCAGTGGTTAGGTTTGACCTCCCTTCTCCTAGCGTGCAGTGGTGATGCTGGTGAGTGGTGAGGCTTAACCTTCTTTCTCTTTGTCTACAACTGTGGTGTTGGGGAGCGGTGAGGCTTTACCTCTCTTCTCCTGGCTTGCAATAGTGGTGCTGGTGAGTGGTGAGGTTTGACCTCTATTTTCCTGTCATGCAGTACTGGTGCTGGTATGTGGTGAGGCTTTATCTCCCTTCTACTGGCCTGCATTAGTATTGCTGGTGAGTGGTAAGACTTGACTTCCCTTATCCTGGCCTGCAGTAATGGTACTGTTGAGTGGTGAGGCATGATTTCCCTCCTACTGGCCTGCATTAGTGGTGCTAGTGAGTTGCAAAGCTTGACATCCCTTCTCCTCTCGTGCAATGGTGGTGCTGGTGAGTCGTGAGGCTTGATCTCTTTTCTCTTAACCTCTAATAGTGATACTGGTGAGTGGTGATGCTTGACCTCCCTTTTCCCTGCTTACATTAGTGGTGTCGGCGAGTGGTGAGGTTTGGCCTCCCTCCTAGCCTGCAGTAGTGGTGCTGGTGAGTGATGAGACTTGACCTAACTTCTCTTGGCCTGCAATAGTGGTGCTGGAGAGTGTTGAGGATTGACCTCCCTTCTCCTGGCCTGCCGTAGGGGTGCTGGTGAGTGGTGAGGTTTGACCTTTCTTCTCCTGACCTGCATTAGTAATGCTACTCAGTGGTGAGTCTCGACCTCTCTCCCCCTGGTCCAACAGAAGTTGTGCTGTTGAGTGGTGAAGTTTGACCTCCCTTTTCCTGGTGTGCAGTAGTGGTGCTGGTGAGTGGTGAGGCTTGACCTTCCTTCTCCTGTGCTGCAGTATTGGTGCTGGTGAGTGGTGAGGCTTGATTACGCTTCTCCTGGCCTGCAGTAGTGTTTTTGGTGTGTAGAGAGGCTTGACGTCTCTTCTCCTGGCCTGTGCTAGTGGTGCTGGTAATTGGTGAGGCTTGTGCTGGTGAGTGGTGAGTCTTGACCTCCCTTCTCCTTGCTTGTAGTGGTGCTGATGAGTGGTGAGGCTTGACTTCCTTTTTCCTGGTTTGCAGAAGTGTTGCTCGTGAGTGGTGTGGATTGACTTCTCTTCTTCTGACCTGCAGTGGTGATACTGGTGAGTGATGAGGCTTGACTTCCCTTCTCCTTGCCTGCAGTAGTGAGTCTGGTAAGTAGTCAGGCTCGACTTCCCTCTTCCTGGTCTGCAGTAATGGTGCTGGTGAGGGGTGAGGCTTGACCTCCCTTCTCTTGGCCTGCAGTAGTTTTTTTTGGTGTGGTGAGTCTTGACCTCTCTTCTCCTGGCCTGCAGTAGTTGTGCTGGTGAGTGGTGAGACTTGACCTCCCTCCTCTTTCTCTGCAGTTGTGGTGTTGGTAAGAGGTGAGGCGTGACTTTCCTTCTCCTTGCCTGCATCATTGGTGTTGGTGAGTGGTTAGGTTTAATCTCCCTTCGCCTCTCCTGCAGTAGTGGTACTGGTTAGTGGTGAAGCTTGACCGCTCTTCTCCTAGTCTGCAGTAGTGGTGCTGGTGAGTAGTGAGACTTGACCTTCCTTCTCTTGGCTTGCAGTAATGGTGCTGGTTAGTGGGCCTTCTTGACCTCTCTTCCTGTCCTGCAGTAGTGGTGCTGGTAAGTGTTTAGGCTTGGCCTTTCTCCTCCTGGTCTGCAGTAGTGGTGCTGTTGAGTGGTGAAGCTTGACATCCCTTTTCCTAGCCTACAGTAGTGGTTCTGGTGAGTGGTGAGGCTTGACCTCTTTTCTCCTGGCGTGTAGTAATGGTGTTGATGAGTGGTGAGGCTCGACATCCCTTTTCCTGGCCTGGAGTAGTGGTGTTGGTGAGTGATGAGGCTTGACCTCCCTTATCCTGGCCTGCAGTAGTGGTGCTGGCGAGTGGTGATGCTTGACATCCCTTTTCCTAGCCTGCAGCAGTGGTGCTGGAAAGTGGTGAGGCTTGACCTCTCTTTTCCGTGCCTGTAGTAGCGGTGCTGAAGAGTGTTGTGGGTTGACATCCCTTCTCTTGGCCTGTATTAGTGGTGTTGGTGAGTGGTGAGGCTTTACCTCCCTTCTCCTGGTTTGCAATAGTTGTTCTGGTGACTGGTGAGGCTTACATCCCTTATAATGGCCTGCAGTAGTAGTGTTGTTGAGTGGTGAAGTTTTATCTCCCTCCTCGTGGCCTGCAGTAGTGGTGCTAGTGAGTTGTAAGGCTTGACCTCCCATCTCCTAACATGCAGTAGTGGTTTTCGTGAGTCGTGAGGCTTGACCTCTCTTCTTTTGACCTGCAGTACTGATGCTGGTGAGTGGTCAGACTTGACCTCCCTTATCTTGGCCTGCAGTAATGGTGTTGTTGAGTGGCGAGGCTTGACCTCCCTTTTCCTTGCCTGCATTAGTGGTGCTGGTGAGTTGAAAGGTTTGACCTCCATCCTCTTGGCCTGCAGTAATGGTGTTGGTGGGTGGGGAAGCATGACCTAACTTCTCTTGGCCTGCATTGGTGTTGCTGGAGTGTTGAGGATTGACATCCTTTCTTCTGGCCTGTAGTAGGGGTGCTGGTGATCGGTGAAATTTGACCTCCGTTCTCCTGACCTGCATTATAATGCTACTCAGTGGTGAGGTTTGACATCTCTTATTCTGGCCTACAGAAGTGGTGGTGGTGAGTGGTGTCGTTTGACCTCTCTTTTCTGGCCTGCAGTAATGGTGCTGGTGAGTAGTGAGGCTTAACCTCCCTTCTCCTGGCCTACATTAGTGGTGCTGGTGAATGGTGAGGCTTCACGTCCCGTCTTCTGGTCTGCAGTAGTGGTGCATGTGTGTTGAGGCTTGACCTCCCTTTTCCTTACCTGTAGTAGTTGTGCTGGTAAGTGGTGAGATTTCACCTCCCTTCTCTTCACCTGCAGTTGTGATAGTGGTGACTGGTGAGGCTTGACCTCCCTTCTCCTGTGCTGCAGTAGTGGTGCTGGTGATTGGTGAGGTTTGTCTTCCCTTCTCCTGGCATACAGTAGTGGCGGTATTGAGTGGTGTGGTTTGACATTTCTTTGTGAATGGTGTTGCTGATGAGTGGTGAGGCTTAACCTCCCTTCTTGCCCGCAGTAGTGGTGCTGGTGTGTGGTGAGAGTTGACCTCCCTCCTCTTTCTCTTCATTAGTGGCATTGGTGAGTGATAAGGCTTGACTTCCCTTCTCCTTGCCTGCAGTATTGGTGCTGGTGAGTGGTGAGGTTTGATCTCCCTTCTCCTGGCCTACAGTAGTGGTTTTGGTGAGTAGTGAGGCTTGACCTTCCTTTTGGCCTTCAGTAGTGACTCTGGTGAGGGGTTAGGCTTGACCTCCCTTCTGGTCTGCAGTAATGGTGTTGGTAAGATGCTTAACCTCCATTCTCCTGGCGTGCAGTAGTGTTGTTGGTGTGCGGAGAGGCTTGTCCTCTCTTCTACTTTCCTACACTAGTGGTCCTGGTGATTGGTGAGCTTTGTCTTCCCTTCTCCCGCCGTACAGTAGTGGCGGTGTTGAATGGTGTGGTTTTGCATTCTTTTTCCTGGCCTGCAGTAATGAAGCTAGTGAATTGTGAGGCTTGACTTCCTTTCTCCTTGCCTGTAGTAGTGGTGCTGGTGAATGGTGCGGCTTGACTTCCCTCTCTTTGTCTGCAGTAGTGGTGCTGGTGAGTGGTGAGTCTTGACCTCCCTCCTCGTTTTCTGTAGTAGCGTTGTTGGTGAGTGGTGAGGCTTGACTTCCCTTCTGCTTGCCTGCAGTATTGGCGCTGGTGAGTGGTGAGGCGTAACTCTCCTTCTCCTTGCCTGTAGTATTAGTGCTGGTGAGTTGTGAAACTTGACCTCTCTTCTCCTAGTCTGCAGTAGTGGTGCTGGTGTGTGGTGAAACTTGACCTCCATCCTCCTGCCCTACAGTCGTTGTGCTTGTGAGTGATGAGGTTTGACCTCCCTTCTCCTGGCTTGTAGCAATGGTGATGGTTAGTGGTCATTCTTGACCTCTCTTTACCTGGCTTGCAGTAGTGGTGTTGGTGAGTGGTGAGGCTAGACCTCCTTCCTCCTGGTCTGCAGTAGTGGTGCTAGTGTGTGGTGAGGCTTGACCTCTCTTCTCCTGGCATGAAATAGTGTTGCTAGTGAGTGGTGAGGCTTTACCTTCCTTCTCCTTGCCTGCAGTAGTGGTGCTGGTGAGTGGTGAGGCTTGACCTCCCTTCTTCTGGCCTGGAGTAGTCGTGCTGGTGAGTGGTGAGGCTTGAACTCTTTTTTCCTGGCCTGCAGTAGTGGTACTGTGAGTGGTGAGGCTGACTTCCCATTTTCTGGCCTGCAGCAGTGATGCTCTTGAGTGGTGAGGCTTGACCTCCTTTCTCCTGGCCTGGAGTAGTGGTGTTGGTGAGTGATGAGGCTTGACCTCCCTTCTCCTGGCCTGCAGTAGGGGGTGCTGGTGAGTGGTGAAGTTTGACTCCCTTCTCCTGACCAGCTTTAGTAATGCTACTCAGTGGTGAGTCTTGACCTCCCTCCCCCTGGTCCTACAGTAGTGGTGCTTGTGAGTGGGGAGGTTTGACCTCCCTTTTCCTGGCCTGCAGTAGTGATGCTGTTAAGCGGTGAGGCTTTATCTCCCTTCTACTGGCCTGCATTGATGGTGCTGGTGAGTGCTAAGGCTGGCCTGCAGTAATGATGCTGTTGAGTGGTGAGGCTTGATCTCTCTCCTCCCAGTCTGCAGTAGTTTTGCTAGAGAGTTGTGAGGCTTGATATCTCTATTCTCGGCCTGTAGTAGTGATACTGGTGAGTGGTGATGCTTGACCTCCCTTTTCCATGCCTACATTAGTGATGTTGGTTAGTTGTGAGGTTTGACCTCCCTCCTGGCCTGCAGTAGTGGTGCTGTTGAGTGGTAAGGCTTAACCTAACTTCTCTTCGCCTGCAGTAGTGGTGCTGGAGAGTGTTGAGGATTGACCTCCCTTCTCCTGGCCTGCAGTAGGGAGTGCTGGTGAGTGGTGAGGTTTGACCTCCCTTTTTACTGACCTGCGTTAGTAATGATACTCAGTGGTGAGTCTTAGCCTCCCTCCCACTGGTCCTACATTAGAGGTGCTGGTGAGTGGTGAAGCTTGACCTCCCTTCTCCTGGCCTGCAGTAGTGCTGTTGGTGTGTAGAGAGGCTTGATCTCTCATCTCCTGGCCTGCAGAAGTCGTGCTGGTGATTGGTGAGGTGTGTCTTCCCTTCTCCTGGCATACAATAGTGGCGGTTGTGAGTGGTGAGGTTTGAAATTCCTTTTCATTGCCTGCAGTAATAATGCTAGTGAATGGTGAGGCTTCACCTCCCTTCTCCTTGCCTACAGTAGTGGTGCTGGTGAGTAGTGAGGCTTGACCTCCCTTCTTGCCTGTAGTAGTGGTTCTGGTGAATGGTGAGGCTTGACCTCCCCTTCTTGCCTGTAGTAGTGGTGCTGGTACGTGGTGAGAGTTGACCTCCCTTCTCTTTCTCTGCAGTATTGGTGTTGGTGAGTGGTGAGTCTTGACCTCCCTCCCCCTGGTCCTACATTTGAGGTGCTGGTGAGTGGTGAGGTTTGATCTCCCTTCTCCTGGCATGCAGGTGTGGTGCTGATGAGTGGCGAGGCTTGATATCCCTCTTGGCCTGCAGTAGTGGTGCTAGTGAGTGGTGAGGCTTGACCTCCCTTTTCTTGGTCTGCAGTAGAGGTGCTGGTGAATGGTGAGGCTTTACCTCCCTTCTCCTGACTCGCAGTAGTGGTGCTGTTGCGTGGTGAGGTTTGACTTCCCTTTTCCTGGCCTGTAGTAGTGGTGTTGGTAAGTGGTGAGGTTTTATCTCCCTTCTACTGGCCTACATTAGTAGTGCTAGTGAGTTGTAAGGCTTAACATGCCTTCTCTTCTCATGCTGGTGAGTCCTGAGGCATGATCTCTCTTCTCTTGACCTGTAGTAGTGATACTGGTAAATGGTGATGCTTGACCACCCTCCTGGCCTGCAGTAGTGGTGCTGGTGAGTGGTGAGCCTTGACCTAACTTCTCTTGGCCTGCAGTAGTGGTGCTGGAGAGTGTTGAGTATTGACTTCAGTTCTCTTGGCCTGCAGTAGGGGTGCTGGTGAATGGTGAGGTTTGACCTCCTTTCTCCTGAACGGCATCAGTAATGCTACTCAGTGGTGAGTTTTGATCTCCCTCCCCCTGGCCCTACAGTAGTGGTGCTGGTGAGTGGTGAAGCTTGGCCTTCCTTTTCCTGGTCTGCAGTAGTAGTGCTGGTGAGTGGTGAGGCTTGCCCTCCCTTCTCCTGGGCTGCAGTAGTGGTGTTGGTGTGTGTTGAGGGTTGACCTCCCTTCTCCTGGCCTGCAGTAGTGTTACTGGTGTGTAGAAATGCTTGACCTCTCTTTTTCTGGCCTGCAGTAGTGGTGCTGGTGATTGGTGAGGTTTGTCTTCCCTTCTTCTGGAATACAGTAGTGGCGGTGGTGAGTGGTGTGCTCTGACATTCCTTTACCTGGCCTGCAGTAATTAAACTAGTGAATGGTGAGGCTTGACCTCCCTTCTCCTTGCCTACAGCAATATTGCTGGTGAGTGGTTAGGCTTGACCTTCCTCCTTCTGGCCTGGAGTTGTCGTGCCTGTGAGTGGTGACGCTTGAACTCTTTTTTCCTGACCTGCAGTAGTGTTACTCGTGAGTGGTGAGGTTTAACTTCCCTTTTTCTGGCCTGCAGCGGTGATGCTGTTGAGTGGCGAGGCTTGACCTCCTTTCTCCTGGCCTGGAGTAGTGGTGATGGTGAGTGATGAGGCTGGACCTTCATTCTTTTTGTCTACAGTAGTAGTGCTAGTGAGCGGTGAGACTTGGGATCCCTTTTCCTAGCCTGCAGTAGTGTTGCTGGTGAGTAATGAGGCTTGACTTCTCTTTTCCTGGCCTGCAGTAGTGAAGCTGGTTAGTGTTGAGGCTTGACCTCCCTCCTCCAGTCTGCAGTAGTGGTCTGATGAGTGATGAGGCTTGACATCCCTTTTCCTGGCCAGCAGCGGTGGTACTTGTGAGTGGTGAGGCTTGACCTTCCTCTTTTTGGTCTGGAGTAGATTTGCAAGTGAGTAGTGATGTTTAACCTCCCTTCTTCTGGCATGCAGTAGTTGTGCTGGTTAGTGGTGATCCTTGACCTCCCTCCTCCCTGCCTTGGTGAGTAGTGAGGTTTGACTCCCTTCTCCTGGCATGAAGTAGTTGTGCTGGTTAGGGGTGAGGCTTGACCTCCCTCCGCCTAGGCTGCAATAGTTGTGCTGTTGAGTGGTGAGGCTTGACCTCCCTTCTCATGGCATGCAGTAGTGATACTGGTGAGTGGTGAGGCTTGACCTCCCTTTTTCTTGCCAGCATTTATGGTGCTGGTGAGTGGTGAGTTTTGATCTCCCTCCTGGCCTGCAGTAGTGGTGCTGGTGAGTGGTGAGGCTTGAGCTATTTTCTATTGGCCTGCAGTAGTGGTGCTGGAGAGCGTTGAGGATTGACCTCTCTCCTCGTGGCCTGTAGTAGTGGCGCTGGTGAGTAGTGAGGTTTGACTTCCCTTCTCCTGACCTGCACTATTAATGCTACTCAGTGGTGACGTTTGACATCCATTCTGGCCTACTGTAGTGGAGGTAGGTAAGCGGTGTCGTTCGATTTTCCTCTCCTTGCCTGCAGTAATGGTGCATGTGAGTGGTGAGGCTTGACCTCTCTTTTTTTCCTGCATTAGTGGTGCTGGTGAATGGTAAGGCTTGACCTACCTTCTCCTAGTCTACAGTAGTGATACTGGTGAGTGGTGAAGCTTGATCTCCCTTCTCCCTGCATGCATTAGTGGTGCTGTTGAGTGGTGAGGCTTGACCTCCCCCTTCCTGGCCTGCAGTAGTGGTGCTGGTGAGTGGTGAGGCATGACCTCTCTTTTCCTGGCCTGCAATAGTGGTGCTGGTGAGTGGTGAGGCTTGACCTCCCTCCTCCTGGCCTGCAGTAGTGTCGTTGTTGTGTGGAAAGGTTTGATCTCTCTTCTCCTGGCCTGCAGTAGTGGTGCTGGTAAGTGGTGAGGTTTGTCTTTCCTTCTCTTGGCATACATTGGTGGCGGTGGTGAGTGGTGAGGTTTGACTCTCATTTTCCTGGCCTGCATTAATGAATCTGATGAATGGTGAGGCTTGACTTCCCTTCTCCTTGGCTGCAGCAGTGGTGATGGTGAGTGGTTAGGCTTGACCTCCCTTCTTCTTGCCTGCCGTAGTGGTGCTGGTGAATAGTGGGGCTTGACTTCCCTCCTCCTGATCTGCCGTAGTGGTGCTTGTGAGTGGCGAGGCTTGACCTCTCTCCTCCTGGCCTGGAATAGTCGTGCTGGTGAGTGTTGAGGCTTGAATTCTTTTTTTCCTGACCTGCAGTAGTGGTACTCGTGAGTGGTGAGGCTTGCCTTCCCTTTTTCTGGCCTGCAGCAGTGATGCTGTTGAATGGTCAGGCTTGACCTCCTTTTTCGTGTCCTGGAGTAGAGGTGTTGGTGAATGATGAGGCTTGCCATCCCTTTTCCTGGCCTGCAATAGTGGTTCTGGTGAGTGGTGAGGCTTGACCTCTATTCACCTGTCCTGCACTAGTGATGCTGTTGAGATATAAGGCTTGACTTCCCTTTTCCTTGTCTGGAGTAGTTTTTGCTGGTGAGTAGTGAGGTTTGACATCCCTTCTCCTGGCATGCAGTAGTTGTGCTGGTTAGTGATGAGGCTGGACCTCTCTTTTCCTGGCGTGCAGTAGTGGTGCTGGTCAATGGTGAGGCTTGACCTCCCTCCTCCTGGCCTGCAATAATGGTGCTGTTGAGTGGTGATGCTTGACCTCCCTCCTCCTAGCCTTCAGTAGTGGTGCTGTTGAGTGGTGGGGCTTGACCTTCCTTCTTCTAGTATACAGTAGTGGTGCTGGGGAGTGCTGAGGCTTGACCTCCCTTCTGCTGGCCTGCGGTAGTGATATTGGTGAGTGGTGAGGCTTAACTTCCTAATCCTTGCCTGCATTATTGGTCCTAGGGAGCGGTGAGGTTTATCTTGCCTCCGGGCCTGCAATAGTGGTGCTGGAGAGTGGTGAGGCTTGACCTAACGTCTCTTGGTCTGCAGTAGTAGTGCTAGAGAGCGTTGAGGATTAACCTCCCTTCTCCCGGTCTGCAGCAGCGGTGCTGTGAGTGGTGAGGTTTGACCTACTTTTTGACCTACATTAGTAATGCTACTGAGTGTTGAGGTTTGACATCCTTCACCTGGCCTATAGTAATGATGGTGATGAGTGGTGTCGTTTGACCTTTCTCTCCTTGCCTGCAGTAATGGTGCATGTGATTGGTGCGGCTTAACCTCCCTTCTCTTCGCCTGCAGTAGTGGTGCTGGAGAATGGTGAGGCTTGACCTCCCTTCTCCTGGGCTGCAGTAGTGGTGTTGGTGAGTGGTGAGGCTTGACCTCCATCCTCCTGGCCTGCAGTAGTGTTGTTGGTTTGTGGAGAGACTTGACCTCTTTTCTCCTGGCCTGCTGGAGTGATGCTGGTAATTGGTTAGGTTTGTCTTCCGTTTTCCTGGCATACAGTAGTGGCGGTGGTGAGTGGTGTGGTTTGACATTCCTTTTCCTGGCCTGCAGTAATGAAGCTGGTGAATGGTGAGTCTTGACCACCCTTCTCATTTCCTGCAGTAGTGTTGCTGGTGATTGGTGAGGCTTGACCTCCCTTCTCCTTGCCTGCAGTAGTGTATTGGTGGATGGTGGGGCTTGACCTGCAGCAGTGGTGCTGATGCTAGGTGAAACTTGACCTCCCTCCTTTTTCTCTGCAGTAGTGGTGTTGGTGAGTGGTGAGGCTTGACCTCACTTCTCCTTGCCTGCAGTAGTGGTGCTGGTGAGTGGTGAGGTGTGATATCCCTTCTCCTGGCCTGCAGTAGTGGTGCTGGTGAGTGAAGCTTGACCTCTCTAGTCTGCAGTAGTGGTGCTTGTGAATGGTAAGACTTGACCTCCCTCCTCCTGGCCTACAGTCTTTGTGCTGGTGAGTGGTGGGGTTTAACCTAACTTCTCCTGGCTTGTAATAATATTGCTGGTTAGTGGTCATTCTTGACCTCTCTTTACCTTGCGTGCATTAGTGGTGTTGGTGAGTAGTGAGCCTTGACCTCCCTCCTCCTGATCTGGAGTAGTGGTGCTAATGTGTTGAGAGGCTTGACCTCTCTTCTCCTGGCATGCATTAGCTGTGCTCGTGAGTGATGAGGCTTGACTTCTCTTTTTCTGGCCTGCAGTAGTGATGCTGTTGAGTGGTGAGGCATGTCGTCCTTTCTCCTGGCCTGGAGTAGTGGTGTTGGTGAGTGGTGAGGCATGACATTCCTTCTCCTAGCTTGCAGTATTGGTGCTGGTGAGTGGTGAGGCATGACCTCACTTCTTTTGGCCTGCACTAGTGGTGCTGGTGAGATATGAGGCTTAACCTCCCTCTTCCCTGCCTGCGGTAGTTTTGCTGGTGGGTAGTGAGGTTTGACCTCCCTTCTCCTGGCATGTAGTAGTTGTGCTGGTTAGGGGTGAGGCTTGACCTCCCTTCTCCTAGCCTGCAGCAGCGGTGCTGTTGAGTGGTGAGGCTTGACCTTCCTTCTTCTGGCATACAGTAGTGGTGTTGGTGAGTGTTGAGGCGTGACCTCCCTTCTGCTGACCTGCAGTAGTGATACTGGTGAGTGGTGAGGCTTGACCTCCTTTCTTGCATGTAGTAGTGTTGTTGGTGTTTGGTAAGGCTTGACCTCTTTTCTCCTGGTCTTCAGTAGTTGTTCTTGTGATTGGTGAAGCTTGACCTCCCTTCTCCTGGGCTGCAGTAGTCTTGTTGGTGAGTGGTGAGGCTTAACCTCCCTTCTCCTGGTCTGCAGTAGTGTTGATGGTGTGTGGAGAGACTTGACATATCTTCTCCTGGCCTACATTAGTGGTGCTGGTGAATGGTGAGGCTTCACGTCCCGTCTGCAGTAGTGGTGCATGTGTGTTGAGGCTTGACCTCCCTTTTCCTTACCTGTAGTAGTTGTGCTGGTAAGTGGTGAGACTTCACCTCCCTTCTCTTCACCTGCAGTTGAGATAATGGTGACTGGTGAGGCTTGACCTCCCTTCTCCTGTGCTGCAGTAGTGGTGCTAGTGATTGGTGAGGTTTGTCTTCCCTTCTCCTGGCATACAGTTGTGGCGGTGGTGAGTGGTGTGGTTTGACATTCCTTTTCCTGGCCTGCAGTAATGATGCTAATGAATGGTGTGGCTTAACCTCCCTTCTCATTTCCTGCAGTAGTGTTGCTGGTGAGTGGTGAGGTTTGACCTCCCTTCTCCTTGCCTACAGTAGTGGTGCTAGTGAATGGTGGGCCTTGACTTCCCTCCTCCTGGTCTCCAGTAGTGGTGCTGGTGAGTGGTGAGGCTTGACCTCGTTTCATCTTGCCTGCAGCATTGGTGCTGATGCGTGGTGAGACTTTACCTCCCACCTCTTTCTTTGCAGTAGTGATGTTAGTGAGTGGTAAGGCTTGACCTCCCTTCTCCTTGCCTGCAGTAGTGGTTCTTGTGAGTGGTGAGGTGTAATATCCCTTTTCCTGGTCTGCAGTAGTTCTTCTGGTGAGTGGTGAAGCTTGACTTCTCTTCTCCTAGTCTGCAGTAGTGGTGCTGGTGAATGGTGAGACTTGAACTCCTTCCTCCTGGCCTACAGTCGTTGTGCTGGTGAGTGGTGAGGTTTAACTTAACTTCCCTCTGCTTGCAGTAATAGTGCTGGTTAGTGGTCATTCTTGACCTCTCTTTACCTTGCGTGCAGTAGTGGTGTTGGTGAGTAGTGAGGCTTGACCTCTCTCCTCCTGACCTGCAGTAGTGGTGCTAGTGTGTGGTGAGGCTTGACCTCTTTTCTCCTGGCCTGTAGTAGTGGTGCTGGTGAGCGGTGAGGTTTAACGTCTCTTTACCTGTCATACAGTAGTGGTGCTGGTGAGTGATGAGACTTTACCTGCTTTCTCTTGGCCTTCAATAATGATGATGGTGAGTGGTGAGGCTTTGTCTCCCTTCTACTGTCCTGCATTAGTGGTGCTGGTGAATGGTAAGGCTTGACTTCCCTGTTCCTGCCTTGCCGTAGTGATGCTGTTGAGTGATGAGGTTTGACCTCCCTTCTTTTGGCCTGCAGTAGTGGTGCCTCTTGAGTGGTGAGGCTTGACCTTCCTCCTCCTGTCCTGCAGTAGTGGTTCTAGTGAGTTGTTAGGCTTTACCTCCCTTCTCCTGGCATGCAGTGGTGGTGCTGGTGAGTCTTGAAGGCTTGACTTCTCTTCTTTTTACCTGCAGTAGTGATACTGGTGAGTGGTGAGGTTTGACCTCCCTTTTCCTTGCCTGCATTAGTGGTGCTGGGTTGTGGTGAGGTTTGTTCTCCCTCCTGGCCTGCAGTAGTGTTGCTGGTAAGTGGTGAGGCATGACCTAACTTCTCTTGGCCTGAGTACTGGTGCTGGAGAGAGTTTCGGACTGACCTCTCTTCTCCAGACCTGCAGCAGCAGTGCTGGTGAGTGGTGAGGTTTGACTTTTTTCTGACCTGCATTAGTAATGCTACTGAGTGGTGAGGTTTGACATCCCTTCTCTTGGCCTACAGTATTGGTGGTGGCGAGTGGTGTCGTTTGACCTTTCTCTCCTTGCTTGCAGAAATGGTGCATGTGAGTGGTTAGGCTTGACCTCCCTTCTCCTGGTCTGCAGTTGTGATACTGGTGAGTGGTGAGGCTTGACCTCCCTTCTTGCATGCAGTAGTGTTGTTGGTGTTTTGTGAGGGTTGACCGCTTTCCTCCTGGTCTGCAGTAATGTTGTTGGTGTGGGGAAAGGCTTGACCTCTCTTCTCCTGGCATACAGTAGTGGCGGTGGTGAGTGGTGTAGTTTGACATTCCTTTTTCTGGCCTGTAGTATTGAAGCTAGTGAAAGGTTAGTCTTGACCTCCCTTCTCATTTCCTACAGTAGTGGTGCTGGTGAGGGTTGAGGCTTGACCTCCCTTCTCATTTCCTGCAGTAGTGGTGCTGGTGAGTGGTGAGGTTTGACCTTCATTCTCCCTGCCTGCAATAGTGGTGCTGGTGAACGGTGGGGCTTGACTTCCCTCCTGGTCTGCAGAGGTGGTGCTGGTGCGTTGTGAGACTTAACCTCCCTCCTCTTTCTCTGCAGTAGTGATATTGGTGAGTGGTGAGGCTTGACCTCCCTTCTCCTTCCCTGAAATAGTGGTGCTTGTAAGTGGTGAAGCTTTATCTCTCTTCTCCTAGTCTGCAGTAGTAGTGCTGGTGAATGGTGAGACTTGACCTCCCTCCTCCTGGCATACCGTCGTTGTGCTGACGAGTGGTGAGGTTTAACCTAACTTCTCCTTGCTTGCAGTAATAGTGCTGGTTAGTGGTCATTCTTGTCCTCTCTTTACCTTGCGTGCAGTAGTGGTGTTGGTGAGTGGTGAGGCTTGACCTCCCTCCTCCTGATCTGCGGTAGTGGTGCTAGTGTGTGGTGAGGCTTGACCTCCCTTCCCCTGGCCTACAGTAGTGGTGCTGGTGAGTGTTGAGGCATGACATCCCTTCTCCTAGCCTGCAGTAGTGGTGCAGGTTAGTGTTGAGGCTTGACCTCCTTCCTCCAGTCTGGAGTAGTGGTGCTGATGAGTGATTAGGCTTGACATCCCTTATCCTGGCCTGCAGTAGTGGTGCTGATGAGTGGTGAGGCTTGACCTCACTTCTCCTGGCCTGCACTAGTGGTGCTGGTGAGTTTTGAGTCTTGATCTCCTTTCTCCTGGCCTGCAGTAGTGGTGCTGGTGAGTGGTGAGGTCTGATCTTTCTCCTGACTGTAATAGTGGTGCTGGTGAGTGGTGAGGCTTGACCTCCCATTTTCTGGCATAAGTAATGGTGCTAGTGAGTGGTGAGGATTGACTTCCCTTCTCCTGGTCTACATTAGTGGTGCTTGTGAGTTGTGAGGCTTGACCTCCCTTCTCCTGACCTGCAGTTGTGTTGTTGGTGTTTGGTGAGACTTGATCTCTCTTCTGGCCTGCAGTAGTGATCCTGGTGAGTGTTGAGGCTTGACCTCCGTCCTCCTGGCCTGCAGTAGTGTTGTTGATGTGTGGAGAAGTTTGACCTCTCTTCTCCTGGCTTGCATTAGTGGTGCTGGTAAGTGGTGAGGTTTGTCTTCCTTTTTCTTGGTATACAGTATTGGCGGTGGCGAGTGGTGAAGTTTGACTCTCATTTTCCTGGCCTGTAGTAATGAAGCTGATGAATGGTGAGGCTTCGCTTCCCTTCTCTTTGGCTGCAGCAGTGGTTCTGGTGAGTAGTTAGACTTGACCTCCCTTCTCCTTGCCTGCAGTAGTGGTGCTGGAGAATGGTGGGGCTTGACTTTCCTCCTCCTGGTCTGCAGCAGTGGTGCTGATGAGTGATGAGGCTTTACCTCCCTTGTTCTTGCCTGCGCTAGTGGTGCTGGTGAGTGGTGAGGCTTGAACTCTCTTCTCCTGACCTGCACTGGTGGTGCCGTTGAGATATGAGGCTTGACCTCCCTCTTCCTTGCCTGGAGTAGTTTTGCTGGTGATTAGTGAGGTTTGACTTCTCTTCTACTGGCATGCAGTAGTTGTGCTAGTTAGTGGTGAGGCTGGACCATCTTTTCTCCTGGCCTGCAGTAGTGGTGCTGGTCAGTGGTGAGGCTTTACCTCCCTCCTCTTCGCCTGCAGTAGTGTTGCTGTTGAGTGGTGATGCTTGACCTCCTTCCTCCTAGCCTGCAGTAGTGGTGCTGTTGAGTGGTGAAGCTTGACCTTCCTTCTCCTGGCATACAGTTTTGGTGCTGGTGAGTGGTGAGGCTTCACCTTCCTTCTACTGGCCTGCAGTAGTAACACTGGTGAATGGTGAGGTTTGTCTTCCCTCCTAGCCTTCAGTAGTGGTGCTGGTGAGTGGTGAGGCTTGACCTAACTTGTCTTGGCCTGCAGTAGTGGTGCTGGAGAGTGTTGAGGATTGAATTCCCTTTTGACCTGCATTAGTAATGCTACTGAGTGGTGAGGTTTGACGTCCTTTCTCCTGACCTATGGTAATGGTGGTGGTGAGTGGTGTCGTTTGACTTTTCTCTCCTTGCCTGCAGTAATGGTGCATGTGAGTGGTGAGGCTTGACCTCCCTTCTCCTGGCCTGCAGTAGTGGTGCTGGTGAATGGTAAGGCTTGACCTTCCTTCTCCTGGTCTGCAATAGTGATACTGGTAAGTGGTGATGCTTGACCTCCCTTCTTGCATGCAGTAGTGTTGTTGGTGTTTGGTGAGGCTTGACCTCCCTTCTCCTGGGCTGCAGTAGTGGTGTTGGTAAGTGGTGAGGCTTGACCTCTCATCTCCTGTCCTGCAGTAGTGCTGTTGGTGTGTGGAGAGGCTTGACCTCTCTTCTCCTGGCCTACAATAGTGGTGTTGGTGATTGGTGAGGTTTGTCTTCCCTTCTCCTGGCATACAGTAGTGGCGGTGGTGAGTGGTGTGGTTTGACATTCCTTTTCCTGGCCTCTAGTAATAAAGCTAGTGAATGGTAAAGCTTGACCTCCCTTCTCCTTGCCTGCAATAGTGGTGATGGTGAATTTTGAGACTTGACCTCCCTTCTTCTTGCCTGCAACAGTGGCACTGATACGTGGTGAGATTTGACATCCCTCCTCTTTCTTTACCGTAGTGGAGTTGGTGAGTGGTAAGGCTTGACCTCCCTTCTCCTTGCCTACAGTAGTAGTGCTTTTGAGTGGTGAGGTTTGATCTGCCTTCTCCTGGCCTGCAATAGTGGTGCTTGTGAGTGGTAAAGCTTGGCCTCTCTTCTCCTACTCTGTAGTAGTGTTGCTGGTTAATGGTGAGACTTGACCTACCTCCTCTTGGCCTACAGTCGTTGTGCTGATGAGTGGTGAGGTTTAACCTAACTTCGTCTGGCTTGCAGTAATAGTGCTGGTTAGTAGTCATTCTTGACCTCTCTTTACCTCCCGTGCAGTAGTGGTGTTGGTGAGTGGTGAGGCTTGACCTCCCTTCTCCTAGCCTACAATAATAATGCTGGTGAGTGGTGAGGGTTTGTCTCCCTTCTACTGTCCTGCATTAGTTGTGCTGGTGAGTGGTAAGGCTTGACATCTCTGTTCTTGCCTTGCCGTAGTGATGTTGTTGAGTGATGAGGCTTGACCTCCCTTCTTTTGGCCTGCAGTAGTGGTGCCTCTTGAGTGGTGAGACTTGACCTTCCTCCTCCTGTCCTGCAGTAGTGGTTCTAGTGAGCTGTAAGGCTTGACCTCCCTTCTCCTGGCATGTAGTGGTGGTGCTGGTGAGTCGTGAGGCTTGATTTCTCTTCTCTTTACCTGCAGTAGTGATACTGGTGATTGGTGAGGTTTGACCTCCCTTTTCCTGACCTGGAATAGTAACGCTACTGAGTGGTGAAGTTTGACATCCCTTTTCCTGGCCTACAGTTGTGTTACTGGTGAGTGGTCAGGATTGATCTTCCTTCTACTAGCATGTAGTAATAGTGCTGGCGAATTGTGAGGTTTGACCTCCCTTCTCCTGGTCTGCAGTAGTGGTCCAGGTGAGTATTGAGGCCTGTAGCAGTTGTGCTGGTGAGTGGTTAGGCTTTACCTCCCTTCTCTTGATCTGCAGTAGTGATATTGGTGAGTGGTGAGGCTTGACCTCTCTTCTACTTGCGTGCATTAGTGGTTCTGTTGAGTGGAGAGGTTTGACCTACCTCTTCCTGGCCCACATTAGTGGTGAAGTGAGTGGTGAGGCTTGACCTTCATCCTTCCGGACTGCAGTAGTGGTGCTGTAGAGCTGTGTGGATTGACCTCCCTTCTCCTAGCCTGCTATAGTGGTGCTGTTGGGTGGAGAAGCTTGAACTCCTTTCTCCTGCCCTGCAGTAGTGGTGCATGTGAGTGGTGAGATTTGATCTCTCTTCTCCTGGCCTACAGTTGTGATGCTTTTAAGTGGTGAGGCTTGACCTCCCTTTTCCTGACATGCAGTAGTTGTGCTTGTGAGTGGTGAGGTTTGATCTCCCTTCTCCTGGCCTACAGTAGTGGTGCTTGTGAGTGGTGAGGCTTGACTTCCATTCTCCTGGCCTGCAGTAGCGTTGTTGGTGTTTGGTGATGCTTGACCGCTCTTCTCCTGGCCTGCAGTAGTGGTGCTGGTGAGTGGTGAGGTGTGACTTTCCTTTTCCTGGCGTGCAATAGTTAATCTTTTGAGTGATGAGGCTTGACTTCCCCTCTTGTCTGCAGTAGTGGTGCTGGTGACTGATGAGGCTTGACTTCCCTCCTTCTTGCCTGCAGTAGTGATATTAGTGAATGGTGAGGCTTGACCGCTCTTCTCCTGGTTTGCAGTAGTGTTGCTGGTGAGTGGTGAGGTGTGACTTTCCTTTCTTGGCCTCCAGTAGTGAAGCTGGTGAATGGTGAGGCTTGACTTCCCTTCTTCTTGCCTGCAGTAGTGGTGCTGGGGAGTGATGAAGCTTGACCTTTCTTTCTCCTTGCCTGCAGTAGTGAAGCTGGTGAGGGTTGAGGCTTGATTTCCCTTGTCCTTGCCGGCAGTAGTGGTGCTGGTGAGTGGTGAGACTTGACCTCCCTTCTAACATACAATAGGGTGAGACTTGACCTCCCTTCTCCTAGTCTGCAGTAGATGTGCTGGTGAGTGGTAAGGCTTGACCTCCCCTCCTCCTGGCCTGCAGTAGTGGTGCTGGTCAGTGGTGAAGCTTGACCTCCCTTTTCCTGGTCTGCAGTAGCGTTGCTGATGAGTGGTAAGGCTTGATCTCCCTTCTCCTGGCCGGCAATAGTGGTGCTGGTGAGTTGTCAGGCTTGACCTCCCTTTTATTGGCCTGCAGTAGTGGTGTTGATGAGTGGTCAGGCTTGGCCTCCCTCCTCCTGGCCTGCAGTAGTAGTGCTGGTTAGTGGTGAGGCTTATCCTCCCTTTTCCTGGCTTGCAATAGTGGTGTTGGTGAGTGGTGAAGCTTTACCTCCATTTTCCTGGCCTGCAGTTGTAATGTTGGTTAGTGAGAGTCAACCTCCATTCTCCTGGCCTGCACTAGTGATGGTGATGATTGGTGAGGCTTTACCCTCCTTTTTCTTGTATGCGGTAGTGGTGCTGGTGAGTGTTAAGGTTTGACTTACCTTTTCCTGGCACATAGTAGTGGTTTGATGTGAGTGGTGAGGTTTGACCTCTCTTCTCCTGGCCTGCAGTTGTGTTGCTTGTGAGTGGTTAGGTTTTGCCTCCCTCCTCCTAGCCTGATGTAGTGGTGTTGGTGAGTGGTGAGGCTTGACCTCCCTTCTCTTGACCTGCAGTTGTGATAGTGGTGACTGGTGAGGCTTGGCCTCCCTTCTCCTTGCCTGCGTTAGTGGTGCTGGTGAGTTGTGATTTTTGGCCTTCCACCTCCTGTCCTTCACTCGTTATTTTGGTGAGTGTTGAGGCTTTACCTATCTTCTCTTGGACTGCAGTACTGGTGCTGGAGAGTAGTGAGGATTGACCTCCTTTCTCCTGACCTATACTAGTGGTGCTGGTGAGTGTTGAGGTTTGACCTACTTTCTCCTGTTGTGTAGTAGTGGTTCTGGTGAGTGGTGAGGTTTGACCTCTCTTCTCCTGGCCTGCAGTAGTGTTGCTTGAGAGTGGTGAGGCTTGACCTCCCTTTTCTTTGCATGCATTTGTGGTGCTGGTTAGTGGTGAAATTTGAACTCTCCTTCCTATCCTTCACTAGTGGTGGTGGTTAGTGTTGAGGTTTGACCTACCTTCTCCTGAACTGCAGTTGTGGTGCTGGAGAGTGGTGAGGGCTCACCTCCTTTTTCCTGGCCTGCAATAGTGGTGCTAGTGAGTTGTGAGGTTTACCCTCCCCTTTCCTGGACTGTAGGAGTGGTGTTGGTGAGTGGTTAGGCGTTTTCTACCTTTTCCTGGACTACATTATTGTTGTTGGTGTGTGGTGCGGCTTGACTTCTCTTTTCCTGGCCTGCGGTAGTGGTCCTGTTGAATGGTGAGGTTTGAATTAACTTCTCATCGCATACAGTAGTGGCGATGGTGAGTGGTGAGGTTTGACTTTCCTTTTCCTGGCCTTCAGTAATGAAGCTGGTGAAAGGTAAGGCTTGACCTCCCTTCTCCTTGCCAGCAGTAGTAGTGCTGGTGAAAAATGGGGTTTGACCTCCCTCGTCCTTGTCTGTAGTAGTGGTGCTGGTGATTGGTGAGCTTGACTTCCTTTCTCCTTGCCTGCCATAGTGGTGCTGGTGAGGGGTGAGGCTTGACCTTCCCTCTTCTAACATGCAGTAGTTGTGTTGGTGAGTGGTGAGCCTTAACCTCCCTTCTCCAAGTCTGCAGTAGTGGTGCTAGTGAGTGGTGAGTCTTGACCTCCCTCCTCCTGGCCATACAGTATTGGTGCTGGTGAGTGGTGAAGTTTAACCTCCCTTTTCCTGGTCTGCATTAGTGGTTTTGGTGATTGAGCCTTGACCTCCCTTCTTCTGACGTGCAATAGTGGTGCTGGTGAGTGGTGATTCTTGACCTCCATTTTCCTGGCATGCAGTAGTGGTGCTGGTGAGTGGTGATTCTTGACCTCCCTCCTCCTGGCCTACAGTAGTTGTGCTGGTGAGCGGTGAGGTTTGACCTCTGTTGTTCTGGCTTGCAGTAATGGTACTGGTTAGTGGTCATTCTTGACTTCTTTTCCTGGCGTGCAGTAGTGGTGCTGGTGAGTGGTGAGGCTTGAGCTCCCTTCTTTGGTGCTGGTGAGTGGTGAGGCTTGATCTCCCTTCTGGCCAACAGTAGTGGTGCTGGTGAGTGTTGAAGCTTTACCTTCCTCTTCTTGGCCTGGAGTAGTCGTGCTAGTGATTGGTGAGGTTAGAACGCTTTTTTATGGCCTGCAGTAGTGGTACTAGTGAGTTTGAGGCTTGACCTCCCATTTTACGGCCTGCAATCGTGATGCTGTAGAGTGATGGGGCTTTACCTCATTTCTCCTGGACTGGAGTAGTGGTGTTGGTGAGTGATAAGGCTTGACCTTACTTCTCCTGGCCTAGAGTAGTGGTGCTGGTGAGTGTTGAGGCTTGACATCCCTCCTCCTGGCCTGTGGTAGTAGTGCTGTTAAGTGGTGATGCTTGACCTTCTTCCTCCTAGCCTACAGTAGCGGTGCTGTTGAGTAGTGAGGCTTGACCTCCCTTCTCCTGGCTTGACCTCCCTTAATCTGGCCTGCAGTAGTGTTGCTGTTGAGTGGTGAGGTTTGACCTCCCTTTTTCTTGCCTGCATCATTAGTGTTTGTGAGCTGAGGGGCTTTATCTCCCATTTCCTGGCCTGTAGTTGCGATGTTGGTCAGTGGAAGCCTTAACCTCCATTCTCCTGGCATGCACTAGTGGTGCTGATGATTGGTGAGGCTTGACCTTCCTTTTTTTTTTGTATGCAGTAGTGGTGCTGGTGAGTGTTGATATTTGACCTACCTTCTCCTGGCATGTAGTAGTGGTTCTGATGAGTGGTGAATCTTGACCTTTCTTCTAGCCCGCAGTAGTGCTGCTTGTGAGTAGTGAGGCTTTACCTCCCTCCTCCTGGTCTGCAGTAGTGATGCTGATGAGGCTTGGCCTCACTTTTCTTGACCTACAGTTGTGATAGTGATGACTGATGAGGCTTGACCTCCCTTCTCCTTGCCTGCATTAGTGTTGCTAGTAAATGGTGATCTTTGACCTCCCCCCTTCTGTCATTCATTTGTGGTGTTTTTGAGTGTTGAGGCTTGACGCACCTTTTCTTGGACTGTAGTAGTGGTGCTGGAGAGTGGTGAGGATTGACCTCCTTTCTCCTGGCCTGCACTAGTGGTGCTGGTGAGTGTTGAGTTTTGACCTACCTTCTCCTGGCATGTAGTAGTGGTTCTGGTGAGTGGTGAGGCTTTATCTCTCTTCTCCTGGTGTGCAGTAGTTTTGCTGTTGAGTGGTGAGGTTTGCTTTCCCTTCTCCTGGCATACAGTAGTGGCGGTGGTTAGTGGTGAGGCTTGACCTTCCTCCTCCTGGCCTGCAGTAGTATTATAGGTTAGTGGTGAGACTTGAATTGCTTTCTGCTGATATGCATTGGTTTTGTTGATGAGTGGTGATGCTTGATTTCCCTCCTTCTGGCATGCAGCAGTGGTGCTGGTGAGTGGTGAGGCTTGACCTCCCTTCTTCCTGCCTGCAGTAGTGGTGCTTATGACTGGTGAGACTTGACCTCCCTCCTCTTTCTCTGCAGTTGTGGTGTTGGTAAGAGGCGAGGCGTGACTTTCCTTCTCCTTGCCTGCAGCAGTGGTGTTAATGAGTGGTGATGTTTGATCTCCCTTCTCCTGACCTGCAGTAATAGTGCTGTTGAGGGGTGATGCTTGACCTCCCTCCTCCCAGCCTACAGTAGCGGTGATGTTGAGTGGTGAGGCTAGACCTCCCTTTTCCTGGCCTGCAGTAGGGGTGCTGGTGAGTGTTGAGGCTTTACCTTCTTTCTCCTGGCCTGGAGTAGTCGTGCTGGTGAGTGGTGAGGCTTGAACGCTTTTTTCCTAGCCTGCAGTAGTGGTGCTCGTGAGTGGTGAGGCTCGACCTCCCTTTATTTGGCCTGCAGTTTTGATGCTGTTGAGTGATGCGGTTCACCTCCTTTCTCCTGGACTGCAATAGTGGTGTTGGTGAGTGATAGGCTTGATCTTTCTTCTCCTTGCTTAGTGTAGTGGTGCTTGGGAGTGGTGAGGTTTGACGTCCCTTCTCCTAGCCTGCAGTAGTGGTGTTGGTGAGTGGTGAGGCTTGAAATCCCTTTTCCTAGCCTGCAGTATTGGTGTTGGTGAGTGGTGAAGCGTGACTTTCCTTCTCCTTACTTGCAGCAGTGGTGTTGTTGAGTGGTGAGGTTTGATCTCCCTTCTCTTGGCCTGCAGTAGTGGTGTTGGTGAGATATGAGGCTTAACCTCCCTCCTCCTGGTCTGCAGAAGTTGTGCTGGTTAGTAGTGAGGTTTGACCTTCCTTCTCCTTGCATGCAGTAGTTGTCCTGGTTAGTGGTGAGGCTTGACATCTCTTCTTCTGGCCTGGAGTAGTGGTGCTAGTGAGTGATGAGGCTTGACCTCCCTTCTCCTGGCCTGCAGTAGTGGTGCTGGTGAGTGATGATGCTTGAGACCCCTTTTCCTAGCCTGCAGTAGTGTTGCTGGTGAGTGGTGAGGCTTGACCTCTCTTTTCCTCTCCTGCAGTATTGATGCTGGTAAGTTTTAAAGCTTGACTTCCCTCCTGACCTGCAGCAGTAGTACTGTTGAAGGGTGATGCTTGACCTCCCTCCTCCTGGCCTACGGTAGTGGTGCTATTGAGTGTTGAGGCTTGATATCCCATTTCCTGGCCTGCAGTAGTGGTGTTGGTGAGTGTTGAGGCTTGACCTCACTTTTCCTGGCCTGCAGTAGTGTTGTTGGTGAGATATGAGGCTTGACATCCCTTTTCCTGGCCTGTGGAATTTTTGCTGCTCAGTGATGAGGTTTGACCTCCCTTTTCCTTGCTTTCAGTAGTGGTGCTGATGACTGGTGAGACTTGACCTCCCTCCTCTTTCTCTGCAGTAGTGGTGTTGGTGAGTGGTGAGGCGTGACTTTCCTTCTCCCTGCCTGCAGCAGTGGCGTTGATGAATGGTGAGGTTTGATCTCCCTTCTCATGGCCTGCAGTAGTGGTGTTGGTGAGTGGTGAAGTTTGATCTCTCTTCTAATCTGCGATAGTGGTGCTGGTGAGTAGTGAGACTTGACCTCCCTCCTCCTGGCCTACAGTAGTTGTGCTGGTGAGTGGTAAGGTTTGACATCCCTTGCTCTGGCTTGCAATAATGGTGTTGGTTAGTGGTGAGGCTTGACCTCCCTTCTCCTGGCTTACAGTAGTGGTGCTGGTGAGTGTTGAAGCTTTACCTTCCTCCTCCTGGCCTAGAGTAGTCGTGCTGGTGAGTGGTGAAGCTTGACTTCTCTTCTCCTAGACAGCAGTAGTGGTGCTGCTGAGTAGTGAGACTTGACCTCTATCCCCCTGGCTTGCAGTAATGGGGCTGGATAGTTGTCCTTCTTGCCCTTTTTTCCTGGCGTGCATTAGTGGTGCTGGTTTGTTGTGAGGGTTGACCTCCCTTCTCCTGGCCTACAGTAGCGGTACTGGTGAATGTTGAGGCTTTACCTTCCTCCTCTTGGCCTGGAGAAGTCGTGCTTGTGAGTGGTGAGGCTTGAACGCTTTCTTCCTGGCCTGCAGTAGTGGTACTCGTGAGTGGTGAGGCTTGACCCTTTTTTTGTCCAGCAGTTGTGAACTGGAGTAGTGGTGTTGGTGAGTGATAAGGCTTGACCTTTCTTCTCCTGGCCTAGAGCAGTAGTGCTGGGGAGTGGTGAGGCTTGACATCCCTTTTCCTAGCCTGTAGTAGTGGTATTGATTAGCGTTGAGGCTTGACCTCTCTTTGCCTGTTCTGCATTAGTGGTGCTGGTGAGTGTTTAGGCTTGATCTCTCTCCTTCTGGCCTGCAGAAGTGGTGCTGGTGAGTGGTGAGGCTTGACATCCCTTTTCCTGGCCTAAAGTAGTGGTGCTGGTGAGTGGTGAGCTTTGACCTAACTTCTCCTGGCCTCCAGTAGTGGTGTTGGTGAGATATGAGGCTTGACTCCCTCTACCTGGCCTGCATAAATTGTGCTGGTGAGAAGTGAGGTTTGACCTTCCTTCCCCTGGCATACAGTAGTTGTGCTAATTTGTGGTGAGGCTTGATATCTCTTCTCCTGATGTGCAGTAATTGTGCTGGTGAGTGGTGAGGCTTGGCATCCTTTTTCCTGGACTGGAGTAGTGGTGTTGGTGAGTGATTAGGCTTGACCTTCCGTATCATGGCCTGTAGTAGTGGTGCTGGTGAGTGGTGATGTTTGAAATTCCTTCTCCTATCCTGCATTAGTGGTGCTGGTGAGTGGTGAGGCTTGACCTCTCTTCTCCTGGCCTGCAGTGGTAGTTATTGGTAAGTGTTGAGGCTTGACTTCCCTCTTCCTGACCTGCAGCAGTAGTGCTGTTTAGTGGCGGGGCTTGACCTTTATTCTCCTTGCAAGCTGTAGTGGTGCTGGTGAGTGGTGAGGCTTTACCTCCCTTTTCATAGCCTGCAGTTGCGATGTTGATCAGTGGGAGTCTTAACCTCTATTGTCCTTGCCTGCGCTAGTGGTGCTGGTGATTGGTGAGGCTTGACCTTCCTTTTTCTTGTAAGCAGTATTGATACTGTCGAGTGTTGAGGTTTGACCTACCTTCTCCTGACATGTAGTAGTGGTTCTGGTGAATGGTGAGGCTTGATCTCTCTTCTCCTGGTCTGCATTAGTGTTGCTTGTGAGGGGTGAGGCTTGACCTTCCTCCTCCTGGCCTGCAGTAGTGGTGCTGTTGAGTGGTGAGGCTTGGCCTATCTTCTCTTGACCTGCAGTCGTGATAGTGGTGAGTAACGAGGCTTGACCTTCTTTCTCCTTGCCTGCGTTAGTAGGGCTGGTAAGTGGTGATCTTTGACCTCCCCCCTCCTGTCCTTCACTATTGATGTTTGTGAGTGTTGAGGCTTGACGTACCTTCTCTTGGACTGCAGTAGTTGTGCTGGAGAGTGATGAGGATTGACCTCCTTTCTCCTGGCCTGCACTATTTGTGCTGGTGAGTGTTAAGGTTTGTCCTACCTTCTCCTGGAATGTAGTAGTGGTTCTGGTGAGTGGTGAAGCTTGACCTCTTTTCTCCTAGCCTGCAGTAGTTTTGCTTGTGAGTGGTGAGGCTTGACCTCCCTTCTCCTTGCCTTCATTAGTGGTGCTGGTGAGTGTTGATTTTTGACCTCTCCCCTCCTGTCCTTCACTAGTGGTGTTGGTTAGTGTCGAGGTTTGACCTGCCTTCTCCTGGACTGCAGTTGTGGTGCTGGAGAGTGGTAAGGATTGAGCTCCCTTTTCCTAGCTTGCAGTAGTGGTGCTGGTGTGTTGTGAGGCTTGACCTCCTTTTTCCTGACCAGCGGTATTGGTGCTGGTGAGTGGTGAGGTTTGACCTCCCTTCTGGCCTACAGTTGTGGTGCTGGTGAGTGGTAAGGCTTGACCTGCCTTCTCCTGATCTGCAGTAGTGATGCTGGTGGATGGTGAGGCTTGACCTCCCTTCTCCTGTCCTGCAGTAATGGAGCTGCTGAGTGGTGAGGCTTAATGTCCTTTCTCCTGGCATACAGTAGTGGTGCTGGTGAGTGGTGAGGCTTGACCTCCCTTTTCCTTGCTTGCGGTAGTGGTGTTGGTAAGTTGTGAGGCTTGACCTCCCTCCTCCTGGCCTGGAGTTTTCGTTCTGGTGAGTGGTGAGGCTTAGGTTCTTTTATCCTGGCCTGCAGTAGTGGTATTCGTCAGTGGCGAAGCTTGACCTCTCTTTCCCTGGACTGCAGTAGTGATGCTGTTAAGTTTTGAGGCTTGACCTCCTTTCTCTTGGCGTGGAGTATCGGTGTTGGTGGGTGATGAAGCTTGACCTCCCTTCTCCTGGCCAGCATTAGTGATGCTGTTGATTGGTGAGGCTTGACATCCCTTTTCCTTGCCTGCAGTAGTGATGATGGTGAACGGTGAGGCTTGATCTCTCTTTTCCTATCATACAGTGGTGGTGCCGGTTAGTGTTGAGGCTTGACCTCCCTCCTCCTAGTCTGCAGTAGTGGTGCTGGTGAGTGGTGAGGCTTGACATCCCTTCTCCTGGCCTATAGTAGTGGTGCTGGTGAGTGGTAAGGTGTGACCTCACTTCTTCTGTCGTGCTGGTGAGATATGAGGCTTGACTTCCCTCCTCCTGGCCTGCAGTAGTTGCCCTGGTTAGTGGTGACGTTTGAGCTCCTCTCTCCTGGCATGCAGTCAGTAGTGGTGCTAATGAGTGGGGAGGCTTGACCTCCCTTCTTCTTGCCTGCAGTAGTAGTGCTGGTGTGTGGCGAGACTTGACCTCCCTCCTCTTTCTCTGCAGTTCTGGTGTTGGTGAGTGGTGAGGCGTGACATTTCTTCTCCTTGCCTACTGCAGTGGTGTTGGTGAGTGGTGAAATTTGATCTCCCTTCGCTTCTCCTACAGTAATGGTGCTGGTGAGTGGTGAAGCTTGACTTCTCTTCTCCTAGACAGCAGTAGTGGTGCTGCTGAGTAGTGAGACTTGACCTCTATCCCCCTGGCTTGCAGTAATGGGGCTGGATAGTTGTCCTTCTTGCCCTTTTTTCCTGGCGTGCATTAGTGGTGCTGGTTTGTTGTGAGGGTTGACCTCCCTTCTCCTGGCCTACAGTAGCGGTACTGGTGAATGTTGAGGCTTTACCTTCCTCCTCTTGGCCTGGAGAAGTCGTGCTTGTGAGTGGTGAGGCTTGAACTCTTTTTTCCTGGCCTGCAGTAGTGGTACTCGTGAGTGGTGAGGCTTGACTTCCCTTTTTTTTTTTTGCCTGCAGTTATGATGCTGTTGAGTGATGAGGCTTCACCTCCTCTCTCCTGGCCTGGAGTAGTTATGTTTGTGAGTGATAAGGCTTGACCTCCCTTTTCCTGGCCTGCTGGTGAGTGTTGAGGCTTGACATCCCTTCTCCTAGCCAGTAGTAGTGGTGTTTGTGGGTGGTGAGGTTTGACCTCTCTTTTCCTGGCCTGCAGTAGTGGTGCAGGTGAGCGTTTAGGCTCGACCTCTCTTTTCCTCTCCTACAGTAGTGGTGTTGGTTAGTGGCGATGCTTGATCTCACTCCTCCTAGCCTGCTATAGTGTGCTGTTGAGTGATGACGCTTGAACTCTCTTCTCCTACCATGCAATAGTGGTACTAGTGAGTAATGACCATTTACCTCCCATCTCCTGGACTGCAATAGTGATGCTGGTGAGTGGTGAAGCTTTATATCCCTTCTACTGACCTGCTTTAGCGGTGCTGCTGAGTGGTAAGGCTTGACATCCCTGTTCCTGCCTTGTCGTAGTGATGCTGTTGAGTGATGAGGCTTGACCTCTCTTATCCTGGCCTGCAGTAGCGGTGCTGTTGGGTGGTAAGGCTTGACCTCCCTCCTCCTGACCTGCAGTAGTGGTGCTGTTGAGTAGTGAGGCTTGACCTCCCTTTTCCTTTTCTGTATTAGTGGTGCTGGTGAGTTGAGAGGTTTGACCTCCCTCCTCTTGGCCTGCAGTAGCGGTTTTGATTAGTGGTCAGGCTTGACCTCCCTCCGCCCGGCCTGCAGTAGTGGTGCTGGTGACTGGTGAGACTTATCCTCAATTTTCCTGGCCTGCAATAATAGTGCTGGTGAGTGGTGAGGCTTTACCTCCCTTTTCCTGGCCTGCAGTTGTGATGTTTGTCATAGGGAACCTTAACCTCCATTTTCCTGGCCTGCACTAGTGGTGCTGATGATTGGTGAGGCTTGATCTTCCTATGTCTTGTATGCATTAGTGGTGCTGTCGAGTGTTGTTTGACCTACTTTCTCCTGATATGTAGTAGTGGTTCTGGTGAGTGTTGAGGCTTGACCTCTCTTCTCCTGGCCTGCAGTTTTGTTGCATGTGAGGGGTGAGGCTTGACCTCCCTCCTCCTGGCCTGCAGTAGTGGTGCTGGTGAGTGGTGAGGCTTTGCCTACCTTCTCTTGACCTGCAGTTGTGATAGTGGTGAGTGTTGAGGCTTGACCTCCCTTCTTGCCTGCGTTAGTGGTGCTGGTGATTGGTGATCTTTGACCTCCCCCCTCTTGTCCTTCACTAGTGATGTTAGTGTTGCTGGAGAGTGGTGAGGATTGACCTTTCTCCTGGCCTGCACTGGTGGTGCTGGTGAGTGTTAAGGTTTGGCCTACCTTCTCCTGGACTGCAGTAGTGATGTTGGATAGTGGTGAGGATTGCGATCCTTTTTACTGGCCTGCAGTAGTGGTGCTGGTGTGTTGTGAGGTTTGACCTTTTTCCTGACCTGCAGTATTGGTGCTGCTGAGTGGTGAGGTTTGACCTCCCTTCTCCTGGTCTACAGTTGTGGTGCTGGTGAGTGGTGAGGCTTACCCCCTCCCCCTCCCCCTTTTCCAGGCCTGCAGGAATGATGTTGGTGAGTGGTGAGGTTTTCACTCCCTTCTCCTGGCCAGCAGTAGTGTTGTTGGTGTGTGGTGAGGCTTGACTTCTCTTTTCCTGGCCTACAGTAATGAAGCTGGTGAATGGTTAAGCTTGACCTCCCTTCTACTTGCCTTCAGTAGTAGTGCTGGTGAATGTTGAGGTTTGACCTCCCTCTTCCTTGTCTGCAGTAGTGGTGCTGGTGAGTGGTGAGGCTTGACCTCCCTTCTCCTTGCCTGGGGTAGTGGTGCTGGTGAGTGGTGAAACTTGACCTTCCTGTTTCTAACGTGCAGTAGTGGTGTTGGTGAGTGGTGCGGTTTGACTTCCCCTCTCCTAGTCTGCAGTAGTGGTGCTGGTGAGTGGTGAGGCTTGACCTCCCTTCTCTTTGCCTTTAGGGGGAGTGCTGGTGAGTGATGAGTCTTAATCTCCCTTCTCCTGGCCTGCAGTAGTGGTGCTGGTGAGTGGTTAGGCTTGACTTCCTTTCTCCTGGTTTGCGGAAGTGGCGCTCGTGAGTGGTGTGGATTGACCTCCCTTCTTACCTGCAGTAGCGATACTGTTGAGTTGTGAGGATTGACTTCCCTTCTCCTTGCCTGCAGCAGTGGGTCTGGTGAGTGGTGAGGCTTGACCTCCCTCCTCCTGGTCTGCAGTAGTGGAACTGCTGAGTGATGAGGCTTGACCTCCCTTCTCCTGGCCTGGAGTAGTGGTAATGGTGAGTGGTGAGGCTTGACCTCCCTTCTCCTGGCCTGCAGTAGCTGTGCTGGTGAGTGGTGAGGCTTGACCTCCCTTCTCCTGGCCTGGAGTAGTGGTGATGGTGAGTGGTGAGGCTTGACCTCCCTCTTCCTGGTCTGCAGTAGTGTTGTTGATGTTTGGTGGGGCTTGACCGCTCTTCTCATGGCCTGCAGTAGTGGTGCTGGTGAGTGGTGAGGTATGACTTTCCTTCTCATGGCCTGCAGTAGTGAAGCTGGTGAATGGTGAGGCTTGACTTCAACTCTTCTTGCCTGCAGTAATGGTGCTGGTGAGAGGTTAGGTTTGACTTCCCTTCTCCTAGTCTGCAGTAGTGGTGCTGGTGTGTGGTGAGGCTTCTTCCCCACTCCTCCTAGCCTCCGGTAGTGGTGTTGGTGAGAGGTGAAGCTTGACATCCCTTTTCCTGGTCTGCAGTAGCGTTGCTGATGAGTGATAAGGCTTGACCTCCCTTCTCCTGGCCTGAAATAGTAGTGCTGGTGAGTTGTCAGGCTTGAACTCCCTTTTCTTGGCCTGCAGTAGTGGTGTTGATGAGTGGTAAATCTTGACCTCCCTCCTCCTGGCCCGCAGTAGTGGCGTTGTTGATTGGTGAGGCTTATCCTCCCTTTTCCTTGCCTGCGCTAGTGGTGCTGGTGATTGGTGAGGCTGACCTTCCTTTTTCTTGTATGCAGTTGTAGTGCTGGTGAGTGTTGAGGATTGACCTACCTTCTCCTGGCATGTAGTAGTGGTTCTGGTGAGTGGTGAGGCTTGACCTCTCTTCTCCTGAACTGCAAGTGTTAATTGTGAGTGGTGAGGCTTTACCTCCTTCTTTTTTGCCGGCAGTAGCAGTGTTGGTGAGTGGTGAGGCTTTGCCTCCCATCTCTTGACCTGCAGTTTTGAAAGTGGTGAGTGCTGAGGCTTGACCTCCCTTCTCCTCGCCTGCATTAGGGGTGCTGGTGAATGATCTTTGACCTACGCCCTCCTGTCCTTCACTAGTGGTAATGGTGAGTGTTGAGGCTTGACATGTCTTCTCTTGGACTGCAGTAGTGGTGCTGGAGAGTGGTGAGGATTGACCTCCTTTCTCCTGGCCTACACTAGTGGTGCTGGTGTGTGTTGACGTTTGACCTACCTTCTCCTGGCATGTCGTAGCGGTTCTAGTGAGTGGTGAGGTTTGACCTCTCTTCTTCTGGCCTACAGTAGTGTTGCTTGTGAGTGGTGATTTTCGACCTCCTTTCTCCTTGCCTGCATTAGTGGTGCTAGTGTGTGGTGATTTTGGACCTCCCCCTTCCTGTCCTTCACTAGTGGTGTTGGTTAGCGTCGAGGTGTGACCTACCTTCTCCTGGACTGGACTGGAGAGTGTCGAAGATTGACCTCTTTTTTCCTGGCCTACAGTAGTGGTGCTGGTGAGTTGTAAGGGTTGATCTTTTTCCTGACCTTCAGTATCGGTGCAGTGAGTGGTGAGGTTTGACCTTCCTTCTCCTGGCCTACAGATGTGGTACTGGTGAGTGGTGAGGCTTACCCTCCCGTTTTTTGGCCTGCAGGAGTGATGCTGGTGAGTGTGAGGCTTTTCCTCCCTTCTCCTGGCCTGTAGTAGTTTTGTTGGTTTGCGGTGAGGCTTGACCTCTCTTCTCCTGGTCTACGGTAGTGGTCCTGGTGATTGGTGAGGTTTGACTTAACTTTTCATCGCATACAGTAGTGGCGGTGTGATTGGTGAGGTTTGACTTTCCTTTTCTGGCCTTCACTAATGAAGCTGGTGAATGGTGAGGCTTGACCTCCTTTCTACTTGCCCGCATTAGTGGTGCTGGTGAGTGGTGAAGCTTGACCTCCTTCCTCCTGTCCTTCACTAGTGGTGTTGGTGAGTGTTGAGGCTTGACCTACCTTCTCTTGGACTGCAGTAGTGGTGCTGGAGAGTGGTGAGGCTTGAAATCCTTTCTCCTAGTCTGCAGTCGTGGTGCTGGTGAGTGGTGAGGCTTGACATCCCTTCTCTTGGTCTGCAGTAGTGGTGCTGGTGAGTGGTGAGGCTTTCCCTCCCTTCTCCTGGCTTGTAATAGTGGTGCTGTTAAGTGGTGAGGCTTGATATCCCTTACCCTGGCCTGCAGTAGTGGTGCTGTTGAATGATGAGGCTTGACTTCTCTTCCTTTTGCCTGCAGTAGTGATGCTGGTGAGCGGTGAGACTTGACCTCCCTCTTCCTGGCCTGCAGTAGTCGTGCTAGTGAGTTGTAAGGCTTGACCTCCCTTTTCTTGGCATGCAGTAGTGGTTCTCGTAAGTTGTGAGGCTTGACCTCTCTTTTCTTGATCTGCAGTAGTGATGCTGGTGAGTGGTCAGGCTTGACCTCCCTCCTCTTGGCCTGCAGTAGTGGTGCTGGTGAGTCGTGAGGCTTATCCTCCCTTCTCTTGACCTGCAATAGTGGTGATGGTGAGTGGTGAGGCTTTACCTTCCTCTTCCTGGCCTGCAGTAGTGGTGCTAGTGAGTGGTGAGGCTTGACCTCCCTCCTCTTGGCGTGCACTAGCGGTGCTGATGATTGTTGAGGCTTTACCTTCCTTTTCTTGTATGCGGTAATGGTGCTGGTGAGTGTTGAGGTTTGACCTACCTTCTCCTGGCATGTAGAAGTGGTGCTGGTGAGTGGTGAGGTTTGACCTCCCTTCTCCTTGCCTGCAGTAGTGGTGCTGGTGAGTGGTGAGGCTTGACCTCCCTTCTCTTTGTCTGCAGTTGGAGTGAGGGTGAGTCGTGAGTTTTGACCTCCTTTCTCCTTCCCTGCAGTAGTGGTGCTGGTGACTGGTGAGGCCTGACTTCCTTTCTAATGGTTGGGAGAAGTGGTGCTGGTGAGTGGTGTGTATTGACCTCCCTTCTTCTGACCTGCAGTAGTGAGACTGGTCAGTGGCGAGGCTTGACTTCCCTTCTCCTTACCTGCAATAGTGGTCTGATGAGTGGTGAGGCTTAACCTCCCTCCTCCTGAGCTGCAGTAGTGGTGCTGTTGAGTGGTGAGGCTTACCCTCCCTCCTCCTGGCCTGCAGTAGTGGTGCTGGTGAGTGGTGAGACTTGATCTCCCTCCACCTGGCCTGCAGTAGTGGTGCTGGTGAGTGGTGAGACTTGACCTTCCTCCTCCTGGCCTGCAGTAGTGGTATTAATGAGTGGTCAGGCATGACCCTCCTCCTTTTGGCCTACAGGAGTGGTGCTGGTGAGTGGTGAGGCTTATCCTCCCTTCTCTTGACCTGCTATAGTGGTGATGGTGAGTGGTGAGGATTTACCACCTTTTTTCTGGCCTGCAGTTGTGATGTTGGTCAGTGGGAGCCTTAACCTCCATTCTCCTGGCCTGCACTAGTGGTGCTGATGACTGGTGAGGCTTTACCCTCCTTTTTCTTGTATGCGGTAGTGGTGCTTGTCAGTGTCGAGGTATGACCTCCCTCCTCCTGGCATGTAGTAGTGGTTCTGGTGAGTGATGAGGCTTGACCTCTCTTCTCCTGGCCTGCAGTAGTGTTGCTTGTGGGTGGTGAGGCTTTACCTCCCTCTTGCTGGCCTGATGTAGTGGTGCTGGTGAGTGGTGAGGCTTGACCTCCCTTCTCTTGACCTGCAGTTGTGATAATGGTGAGTGGTGAAGCTTGACATCCCTTCTCCTTGCTTGCTCCTTGCTTGCGTTAGCGGTGCTAGTGAGTGGTGATCTTTGACCTCCCCCCTCCTGTCCTTTACTGGTGATGTTTGTGAGTGTTGAGGCTTAGATTACCTTCGCTTGGACTGCAGTTGTGGTACTGGAGAGTGGTGAGGATTGACCTCCTTTTTCCTGGCCTGCACTAGTGGTGCTGGTGAGTGTTTAGGTTTGACCTACCTTCTCCTGGCATGTAGTAGTGATTCTGATGAGTGGTGAGGTTTTACCTCCCTTCTCTTCGCCTGCATTAGTGGTGCTGGTGAATGGTGAGGCATGACCTCCCTTCTCTTCGTCTGCAGTGGGAGTGATGGTGAGTGGTGAGTTTTGACCTCCCTTCTCCTTGCCTGCAGTAGTGGTGCTGGTGAGTGGTGAGGCTTGACTTCCTTAATTATGGTTTGCAGAAGTGGTGCTGGTGAGGGGTTTGGCTTGACCTCCCTTCTTCTGACCTGCAGTAGTGATAATGGTGAAGTGGCAAGGCTTAATTTCCCTTCTCCTTACCTGCAGTAGTGGGTCTGGTGAGTGGTGAGGCTTGACCTCCCTCCCCCTGGGCTGCAGTAGTGGTGTTGGTGAATGGTGAGGCTTTACTTCCGTTCTCCTGGTCTCCAGTTGTGGTCTTGGTGTGTAGTGAGGTTTGACCTCTCTTCTGACCTACAGTAGCTGTGCTGGTGAGTGGTGAGGTTTGATTTCTCTTCTGGCATACAGTAGTGGCGGTGGTTAGTGTTGAGGTATGGCCTCCCTCCACCTGGCCTGCAGCATTGGTGCTGGTGAGAGGTGAGGCTTAATCTCCCTCCTCCCGGCCTGCAGTAGTGTTTCTCGTTAGCGGTGAGGCTTGACTTCCCTTCTCCTGGCATACAGTGACGTTACTGATGAGTGGGGAGGCTTGATTTCCCTCCTCCTGGCCTGCAGTCGTGATGCTGGTGAGTGGTGAGACTTGACCTCCCTCCTCTTTCTCCGCAGTAGTGGTGTTGGTGAGTCGTAAGATTTGACCTCCCTTCTCTTAGTCTGCAGTAGTGGTGCTGGTGAGTTTTAAGGCTTGATCTTCTTCCTCTTGCCTTGCAGTACTTGTGATGGTGAGTGGTGGGGTTTGACCTCCTTTCTCCTTGCCTGTAGTAGTGGTCTTTGTGAGTGTTGAGGCTTGACCTCTCTTCTCTTGCCCTGCAGTAATGATCCTGGTGCGAGGTGAGGGTTGACCCCCCTTCTCCTGGCCTGCAGTAGTGGTGCTGGTGACTGGCGAGGCTTGACCTCGCTCCTTCTGGCTTGCAATAATGGTGCTGGTGTGAGGTGAAGTTTGACCTCCCTTCTCCTGGCCTGCAGTTTCTGTGCTTGTGAGTGTTGAGGCTTGACCTCCCTTCTCTGGGCAAGCAGTAGTGATGCTGGAGTGTGGTGAGGCTTGACCTCCTTTCTTCTGGCCTGGAGTAGTGGTGCTGTTGATTGGTGAGGCTTGACCTCCCTTCTTTCCTGCAGTGGTGTTGGTGGTGAGTGGTGAGACTTGACATCCCTTCTCCTCTCCTGTAGTAGTGGTGCTGGTGAGTGGTGAGGCTTGACCTCCCTCCTCTTGGCCTGCAGTAGTGGTGCTGTTGAGTGGTGAGGCTTGACCTCCCTTTTCCTGGCTTGCAGTAGTGGTGCTGTTGAGTGGTGAAGCTTGACCTCCTTTCTCCTAACCTGCATTAGTGATGCTGGTGTGTGGTGATGTTTGATTTCTCTCCCCCTGGCCTGCAATAGTGGTGCTGGTGAGTGGTCAGGCTTGACCTCCCTTTTCCTGGCCTGCAGTACTGGTGTTGGTGAGTAGTGAGGCTTGACCTCTCTTCTCCTGGCTGACAGTAGCGATGCTGGTGAGCGGTGAGGTTTGACCTCCTTCCTTCTGCCCTGCAGAAGTCTGGCTCGTGCTGGCCTGTGGTGGTAATCTTGAGGTTGTTCTCCCCACCGAGTATTAAGTGTACCTCCCTATTATAAACAGCGAGTGGTCGGCCTTGGCTGCTGATATTCCAGGTCAATATTTGTGGGCGGCCGCGGCGGCATTGTTTCTCTCTCCATTATAACAGCGAGAGGCTCTAGGCGGAGGACGAACAAGATCCGTCCATTTCCGGCAGCGGTGGGTGGCGTTTTCTGACCAGCTTCGCTAGGAATACTGTGCTGGTAAATTATGAGGTCATCGCCAGGAGGAGCATATTATGACCAGCTGCTCAAGCTCATTATGAGGTCACAGCCAGCAGGCATAGTCCCTAACCTTGGCAGAGGAGATATGTTCGTAATTTAAGTGTTTGGAAGCAGGACGGCCGTATACGTCCTTAGTCCCTTAGGTCCCTTAGCATGGTAGTGATGTGTGTGTGTGTGTGTGTGTTTGTGATAGAGCGGAGAGGGGGTTGCCTTACCATGGCAGGGAGGAAAGTATGGTGTGTGGGCTAAACAGCTTACCCAGGGGAACTAGTTGAGTCGTGGGTCCCACAAAATTTGCAGGGAAGTGAGCCAGCCTGTGGGCGGTACAGGATAAGCCTTGATGTAAGGTGTATACTGCACAGCTGAAGAGTTATGACACAATAGAGAGTATATGTGAACGCTTTTGGTGTCCCCTTCATACTTAATCAAGGATCTAATGCAGACTGTTAATTAGTGCAGTTGATAGGTACTCCAACAATAAGGCTGCTAGATGAAAGCTGGGTTATATTAAAGGCCAGAGGGCGGCTGTGAGGCTGTGGAGTTCAGCTTACAACTCGCGTACAGCAATTTCCTGTGAAGCTTCGTTTTTGACAGTATTGTGTCAGTCTCGTGCTGTCATGGCTGGTGTAGAGCTGGTCATGGCAAGGCTGGTCCAGAACAGATCATGGTGTGCTTCTGGTTGTTTCGGCTGCGCCAGAGCTAGTTATGGGGTTGTTCTGGGAAGTATGTAGATGCGCCTATATTGCATCATAGTGTGGTGTGCGGGAAATGTATTGGTATTACAGAAAGGTGTATCAAGGAGATGTATTAATACTTTTGAAAGAAAAGCTCATAGGGTACTCTGGGGAGGTTGTACTGATACTACAGAGTCCAAGAGTAGGACCAACTCAGATGGTTTCAGTTAAGACTCATGGAAAGTTTGTTTGACTCTTGAAGGCGTGTGAATCATGTTCCTGGAGCATTTGTATAGCACATGTACGATTGAATTGTACCATCAATGAAATTCGACAGCCTATGAAATAATAAAGCTATCTTTGTGCCGTTATGTACATCAAAATGCACGTGGTGGATGCTGATTCGACACTCACAGGAGATTTGGAAAACTGCAGGGTAGTTTTTCTTCCTTGAAGATGCAAAATGATTCTTACAGTGCAAACTAACTTTCTCTACCCGCAGAAGGAAGCCAGAAGAAGGAGGGATGTTGGTTGATTGCAACCGATTTGATTGCGCCGTTCAAGATGACAGTAACAGTAATGCTTTTCACAAAGCACTTAACAAATTCAGTGTAACATTTTTGAAGGCATGAAAGGGTTTGGGATGGAGGAGTCGGAAGTAGGAACAGAGGCGAAGTAGAGGAATTAACATATTTTTGTCACTGATGAGTTATTACTTTTAGCAACTGTACCATCCTACGATTTCAAAATTTAATGAAGACGCAAGAGAAGATCCAGAACAGCAAGAAAGGAAGTAGAGAGAACTACTTATACAAAAATATATTGCTTTATATCATGGTCTGAATCCCAGCGTACACCTGATGAGCCTCATTCACACGAGGCAGGAGGTCATGAAGAGATCATTCATCATGAGTCACATGAGTCCCTCCTGATGGATAGGATTTTATATGGTCTACTGCACGTTTCCACATCCATGCAACTGGAGGCCTTTGTTTTGTGGCATTATATTACACTTGCATGAACACACGTGACTAGAACTGCACGCTTTTGACAGTCGCAACCAGACAGTTTTCTCAGTCCAGCTGGCACAGGGTGGTCAAGCGTTAGTGCGGATTGTAAGGATCCATCATCGCTGAAGTTGCAAGCGTAACCATCTGGGTCTGGTAACTTCTGCGTTGCATTTAGCGACTTTATCCAGACGAAAGAATGACGGTTGGCTGTGTATGTACAGTCTGATGCTGCCAGGCAGGCGTCCCCTCTCCCCTCGAGTCTGCTTCCATTTCTACCATGCCAGTCCCCAGCTGTCGCTGTACAACTGTGAGACTGATTTTGTCAAGAACTTTGCAATAAACAATATCGGTTATCTACAGCTTTAAACGCATAATTAATAAGCTTACGGTAAGGTAAAATTCTCCCCGTTTTTTGTCTCTTAAATCTACCTATGAACCTTTTTTATGAAGATTTTGGGCTGAAGAATTTTATTGAGTCCACAGTTCAACTGTACATTAGGGCTGAGGATGTTCCAAGGACATTCCCCCCCAAAGTGCTGTGAAGTGACGATCTTTGCAAACGGTGCTGAATTTAAGTGCTTTGTGAAACACATTACTGTTAATAAGCCATCTAAAACGGCCCAATCAATTCGCTTGCAATCAGCTAACATCCCTACCTTTTTCTGGTGTACAGATGATTGTGTAAATCATTATAAACAGAGTTCTACGAAATCCGTTTTCTGGACTTCTTCAGAAAATTGGCTTCTGAACTAATTTTTTCCTTGTGTCATTGGAGAGTATTAACTGATATTACTGGAATGTTGCTACTATGAAGCCCAGAAAGGTGTAATTGTGTTATGGGAGGATTGTCACTGTGTGCTTATGTTAGGGTTTGTGGATACTACTGGAAAGTTACCCCATTAAAGTCCAGGAAGAATGTGCGGGTTATAACACTGTTACCATTTAAGAGTTTAGTTTACAGGTACCATTGCCATTGCTGGGTCCCTTGCTCTGACACGGTCTGCGGCAGAGGTACTGGTATAGGATGGTTGCTGTGATACAGTATGTGGCAGGGGTACTGGTATAGGATGGTTGCTGAAATATGGCATGTGGCAGGGGTACTGGTATAGGATGGTTGCTGTAGTATGGCATGAGGCAGGGTTACTGGTATAGAAAGGTTGCTGTAGTATGGTATGTGGCAGGGGTAGTGGCATAGGATGGTTGCAGTGATATGGTATGTGGTAGGGGTACTGGTATAGGAAGGGGTACTGGTATAGGAAGGTTGCTGTAGTATGATATGTGGTATGAACTCTGGTACAGGATGGTTGCAGTAATATGGTATGTGGCAGGGATACTGGTATAGGAAGGTTGCTGTAATATGGTATGTGGTAGGGGTACTGGTATAGGAAGGTTGCTGTAGTATGGTATGTGGCAGGGGTACTGGTATAGGAAGATTGCTGTAGTATGGTATGTGGCAGGGGTACTGGTATAGGATGGTTGCTGTGATATGGTATGCGGCAGGGGTACTGGTAAAGGAAGGGGTACTGGTATAGGAAGGTTCCTGTAGTATGATATGTGGTATGAATACTGGTATAGGATGGTTTCTGTAATATGGTATGTGGCAGGGGTAGTGGTATAGGATTGTTGCTGTGATATGGTATGTGGCAGAGGTACTGGTATAGGATGGTTGCTGAAATATGGTATGTGGCAGGGGTACTGGTATAGGATGGTTGCTGTGATATAGTATGTGGCAGGGGTACTTGTATAGGAAGGTTGCTGTGATATGGTATGTGGCAGGGGTACCGGTATAGGAAGGCTGCTGTAGTATGGTATATGGCAGGGATACTGGCATAGGAAGGTTGCTGTAGTATGGTATGTGGCAGGAGTACTGGTATAGAATGGTTGCTGTAGTTTGATATGTTGCAGGGGTACTGGTATAGGAAGGTTGCTGTAGTATGGTGTATGGTATGAATACTGGTATAGGATGGTTGCTGTAATATGGCATGTGGCAGGGGTACTGATATAGGAAGGTTGCTGTAGTATGGTATGTGATAAATGTACTGGAATCGGAAGTTTGCTGTAGTATGGTATGAGGCAGGGGTACGGGTATAGGAAGGTTGCTGTAGTTTGATATGTGGCTGGAGTACTGATATAGGAAGGTTGCTGAAGTATGGTGTGTGGGACGGGCACTGGTCTAGGAAGGTTGCTGTAATATGGTATGTGGCAAGGGTACTGGTATAGGATGGTTGCTCTGATATGGTATGTGGCAGGGGTATTGATATAGGAAGGTTGCTCTAGTATGGTATGTGGCAGGGGTACTGGTATAGGATGGTTGCTGTAGTATGGTATGTTGCAGGGGTACTGGTATAGGAAGGTTGCTGTAGTATGGTATATGGTATGAATACCGGTATTGTATGGTTGCTGTAATATGGCATGTGGCAGGGGTACTGGAATAGGAAGATTGCTGTAGTGTGGTATGTGGTAGGGGTACTAGTATAGGAAGGTTGCTGTAGCATGGTATGTGGCAGGGGTACTGTAATAGGAAGATTGCTGTAGTATGGTATGTGGCAGGGGTACTGGTATAGGATGGTTCCTGTGATATGGTATGTGGCAGGGGTACTTGTATAGGAGGGGGTACTGGTATAGGAAGGTTGCTGTAGTATGAAATGTGGTATGAATACTGGTGTAGGTTGGTTTCTGTAATATGGTATGTGGCAGGGGTACTGGTATAGGATTGTTGCTGTGATCTGGTATTCGTCAGGGGTACTGGTATAAGATTGTTGCTGAAATATGGTATGTGGCAGGGGTACTTGTATAGGATGGTTGCTGTGATATAGTATGTGGCAGGGGTACTTGTATAGGAAGGTTGCTGTGATATGGTATGTGGCATGGGTACCGGTATAGGGGGGTTGCTGTAGTATGGTATATGGCAGGGGTAATGGTATAGGAAGGTTGCTATAGTATGGTATGTGGCAGGGGTACTGGTATAGAATGGTTGCTATTGTATGGTATTATGCAGGGGTACTGGTATAGGAAAGTTGATGTAGTATGGTGTATGGTATGAATACTGGTATAGGATGGTTGCTGTAATATGGCATGTGGCAGGGGTACTGGTATAGGAAGGTTGCTGAAATATGATATGTGATAGATGTACTGGTATAGGAAGGTTGCTGTAGTATGGTATGCGGCAGGGGTACGGGTATAGGAAGGTTTCTGTAGTATGATATGTGGCAGGAGTACTGATATAGGAAGGTTGCTGAATTATGGTATGTTTGAGTGGCACTGGTATAGAAAGGTTGCTGTAGTATGGTATGTGGCAGGGGTACTGGTATAGGATGGTTGCTGTGATATGGTATGTGGCAGGGGTACTGGTATAGGAAGGTTGCTGTAGTATGGTATGTGGCAGGGGTACTGGTATAGGAAGGTTGCTGTAGTATAGTATGTGGCAGGGGTACTGTTATACGATGGTTGCTGTAGTATGGTATGTTGCAGGGGTAGTGGTATAGGAAGGTTGCTGTAGTATGGTATATGGTATGGATAATGGTATAGGATGGTTGCTGTAATATGGCATGTGGCAGGGGTACTGGTATAGGAAGGTTGCTGTCTTATGGTATGTGGGAGGGGCACTGGTATAGGATGGTTGCTGTAGTATGGTGACTGGTAGGGGTACTGGTATAGGATGGTTGCTGTGATATGGTATGTGGCAGGGGTACTGGTATAGGGAGGTTGCTGTAGTATAGTATATGGTATGAATACTGGTATAGGATGGTTGCTGTAATATGGTATGTGGCAGGGGTACTGGTATAGGAAGGTTACTGTAGTATGGTATGTGGCAGAAGTATCAGTATAGGATGGCTACTGCAGTATGGCATGTGGCAGGGATACTGGTATAGGAAGGTCGCTGTAGTATGCTATGTGGCAGGGGTACTGATATAGGAAGGTTGCTGTAGTATGGTATGTGGGAGGGGCACTGGTATAGGAAGGTTGCTGTAATGTGGTATGTGGCAGGGGTACTGGGGTAGGATGGTTGCTGTGATATGGTATGTTGCAGGAGTACTGGTATAGGAAGGGGTACTGGTATAGGAAGGTTGCTGTAGCATGGAATGTGGTGTGAATACTGGTATAGGATGGTTGCTGTAATATTGTATGTGGCAAGAGTACTGGTATAGGAGGTTGCTGTAGTATGGTATATGGCAGAGGTATCAGTATGGGGTGGCTGCTGCAGTATGGTATGTGGCAAGGATACTGGTATAAGAAGGTTGCTGTAGTATGTTATGTGGCAGGAGCACTGATATGGGAAGGTTGCTATAGTATGGTATATGATTGTATATGGGAGGGGCTCTGGTATAGGAAGGTTGTTGTAGTATGGTATGTGGCAGAGATACTGGTATAGGATGGTTGCTGTGATATGGTATGTGGCAGGGGTATTGGTATAGGAAGGGGTACTGGTATAGGAAGGTTGCTGTAGTACGATATGTGTTATGAATACTGGTATAGAATGGTTGCTGTAATATGGTATGTGGCAGGGGTACTGGTTTAGGAGGTTGCTGTAGTATGGTATATGGCAGAGTTATCAGTATAGGATGGCTGCTGCAGTATGGTATGTGGCTGGGATACTGGTATAGGAAGGTTGCTGTAGTATTGTATGTGGCACGGGTACTGGTATAGGAAGTTTCATGTAGTATGGTATGTGGCAAGACTACTGTTATAGGAAAGTTGTTGTAGTATGGTATGTGGCAGGGGTACTGGTATAGGAAGGTTGCTGTAGTATGGTATGTGACAGGGGTACTGGTATAGGAATATTACTGTGATATGGTATGTGGCAGAGGTACTGGTATAGGAAGGTTGCTGTAGTATGTTATATGGCAGGGTTACTGGTATAGGAATTTTGCTGTAGAATGGTATATGGCAGGGGTACTGGTTTAGGAAGGTTGCTGTAGTATGGTATATAGCAGGGGTACTGGTATAGGAAGGTTGCTGTAGTATGGTATGAGGCAGGGGTACTGGTATAGGAAGTTTGCTGTAGTATGGTATGTGGCAAGGGTACTAGTTTATAAACTCGTACCGACAATGTCTGGACAACATATGGCCATGGCCCCTAGTCCCCGGCGTCATGGGGTGCTAAGAATCTCCGGGTTTCAGCCTGACTCTACTGCCAATG
>JAYMFT010394068.1:0-34841 GCA_038088735.1 Panulirus argus
ATATATAAAAAAATATATATATATATATATATATATATATATATATATATATATATATATATATATATTCTACATAAGGATATTATCTATTTCAACTTGCTCGAGGTTACACAGAGTGAAGTGTCACCTTGGTTTAGACTATCTTTACAACAGTCTCGTCAGCGAACTATTCACTCCAATGGACTCTACGTTTCCCTGCTACTGAAAGTAGCACAGGTTCGGCTGCAGGAACCTTCAGAAAGAGGTCCTGGGTGACACCAGGACTCTTTCGTGGAAACTAGTCCTGGGATGATTATCAGTTGAAAAATATCTGAATATTTCTTGTACCTTGCTGTGTAATCTGTTCTGCAGGCACCAGGCAAAGCCCTGATCAACAGGTGTCTGAACACACGTGAGAGTGAATGTTTTGCTCTGGATCCTTAATATATGACGGTGGTGTGAAAACATTATGGATAAACTCAATGTGCGAACCTATTACCAAGGCAAAGCAGTCTCCAGTGACATTTTCCGGTGCATTCTATTGAAATGAATCATGTATTATGTGCTGACTGTGGGAGATAGTTTCTCTGAAAACAAATTTTTGTGAAGCAAGTGTGGTTAGTGCACGTTGATGGGTATGTTTTTTCATTGCACTAAATGTGAAAAATATGAAAAAAAAATGCAAAAATCATTAGAAAGTGTTATTTTTTGATTAATGAGACTAATGCAAGAAGAGAGAGACCAATATTCTCCCTGTGTTTTACAGTCATTTATTGCTTTATAGATGTATGAATATCAATACCCTTCATTTAGCGATCATTTATAGATTTATTCATTAATCACTCGAAAACTATTTTTTATGAAAGAGTCCTTATGTATTCCAAGATCTTTCTAAAGGCTCCTGCAGCCCAAGTATAAGCAGTTCCAGTAACAGAGAAGTGATGGAATCCTTTGAAATGAGAAGTCCTTTGACGAGACTGCATTTCCAGTGACACAGCCCTGCCAAATTTGACTTTTTACTTGTGCTGTGTTCTCGTGCACGGTGTGTCTGGCAACAATCAGCAATACATATATTTTGTAGATACATGTATATATGCCTATGTATGTATATATTTTCAATGATGCCATTTCGGATGATTATGTCTGACCTACTCTTCACCGGTCGTATCCTAGCTTTACGAACGATATTGTGTCCTAGTTATAGTATTTTTCTATCCATTCGTGTGGCACAAAAGAAAGAAAAGCTCAATTTCATTATTATTTACCGATCTTTTTCTAAACAAACAAGACGCTATTATTTCTTATCTATGAAAACTTAGTTTATCACCTATATTAGTGTCGTGTGACGATAAGGTAACGCTGGGCCCAAGAAGTGACGATGATTTCATTTAATTGTGCTCTTCTGTGGGGCCTAATCAGACTTCAAGACTTATTCATACGTCCACTGTAGCTACTTAGCGCATTGTGAAAGTTTCCAGGTCGTCCTGTTTCCACAAGGTGATTGTGCTCCGAGTACTGGAACGATCAATACCATCTGAATATACCGCAGGTGGGAAGTCGCCATTGGCGTGGCTGCATGACAGTGAGCTCTGGGGAGTACAATCGCATCGAGGAGCTTTTCACTCCGTACGAGTCCATCAGTCCCCTACTACTGCCTATGTGCTGAGAGGAGCAGCTAGTAGGAGACGAGGGTGAAGACTTGTAGTGGTTTTATGTAAAGCGAGAATACGTTGGGTGAGAGGAGGATGGGGTGAGCATATTAACGATAGGCTTTTGTAAAGAGACCAAGAGAGACTGACTGCAGAATGCCAAAATACGAGAATAAATGAAGCTAGGCGAGCGAGTGAGGAATGGGAGGTACTTAGTGAAGTAGTGTTGGCATGTGAGAGAGAAGTGTGTGGCGTCCGGAAGGTGGGAAAGGATTATCAGTGGTGGGACGAGGTTATGCTATGAATGAATAAGAAAACGGAAGGTTTACCGGAGTAATCTGCAGATCCCCGTTGCAAATACTGATATTTCTTCCGTGTCCCAAACTAGTTTGCGGCTTTTGATACAACTACGTCAAGTAAAATGTTCTTTGAGAGACATACCTTGATTGGATGGGGGTGGGCGCAGTGGCAGTTCGAGACACAAGGGACGGACGAGTTCATGGGATTGGGCGGGGAAGCCTAGCCAAGGCTCACTCCATATCCTACCAGCCTTCTTGTCTTAACACGGAGTCCATTGGTCCACACCCAATCTCACTGCAGAGGGTTTCTTCGCTACAGGGACAGCACGATGGCGCCAAGCTGTAGAGGTCAACCTCGTCGATGATTTCATTAACAAGCAGCGTAAAGACCAGGTCTACCTGGAGGGCTCCAAGGTGGCCAGAGAAATACCTAAGGATTCAGCCACGTGAAGCCCTATGACCGTGGCCTCGTCCCCAGAACTGGGCGTCCAGAAGAGTGTGTCACGACCCGCGGGATGGGTAGCGTTAGCCTTCACTTGTGGTGCCGGACCTATAGACATTCTGCTGGCGAAGACGCCAGCGAGGAACTGGCGAACGGCCTCGTTCTCAATCTTGGCCCTCGCGCCTCGCTTTGAGAACCTCGCCGAAATGAAGCTTCGAGATTTCATTTCGTGAACCCCGCACGGATTTTCTGCACACCACCACCAAATAGCCTCGCTTACCACAGCTAAAACAATTCCATACACACTGCCTTGCACGTTTGCTTGTTCTTGTGACGGTCCTAACCAAACCTAAATCATAGACTAGGCTTAATTCTCACACTATGACTTTCAATCTTGCTCGGTCCGAGAAACTTTAGCCAACGTTATGACCCACAAAGCATCGAATCACTGCACTGTTCATATTAGCATTTTCAGAAGCTAGGCGTAACTTTAAATCCTTTTCCACCGAGTTTGCTTTTCAATCCTTCTTCGTCGTAAATCCCTACAACGATCTGGCCTTTTAGGCAGTTGTCTAAACAAGAAAGAAATCACAAAAATTTACTATTTCTTTAGTCTCACAGAAAATGGTCAAATATTTTACCAGGCTCGAACTCTTTAGTTGAAGTTCACCCTTTTCACACTGACGTTCTGTTGTCCCTAGTGTGCTTTCAAAGCGTCGAGGACAGTCTTCCAGTTCCCTACCACAGGATTCGTGTCCACTCGTCTTCCAGGATGCAGTCTGCTCCGCTGGTGGCAGGAAGGAAATCTTCGTTAGCGTCACGTATCCTTTATCTTTATGGAGCACCGCTACTGCTGCTGCTTCTACTGGCGGCGCCCTACTGGTCTGGTAGTCGATGCAGTGTTATCACAAGTCGGGGGTCCACAATCTTTCCAGGCTTTAGGCTCAAGCGCTCCTCCCTCTGATGAACTTCTACCCGGGCTTGCTGACCCGTCTCGGCCTGCTTCATCAGGAGTTGCGACACTTGCTTCATTTCTTCTCCATCTTGCTAACACCCTTCATCCAGACTCACGGCACCATGTTCCAAAGTTTCTGGAGTCTGACGGCTAAAGGAAACACAGGCTTGACTGGTGCATTTGCCTGGAAGGTCTGTACAGCAGCGCTGCTTGATACATCGTGACCAGTCCCAAGTTAATACTTCAACATGAACCTTCTTGCTACGTCATCCAGATCAACGCTGCTCAGACAAGCAACTGACGATATAGTGCGGCAACTCGCACTCACACCACCAGAGAGCAGCGCTCGCACACATACTGAATCACTTCTCATTCACGCCACAAGAGGGCCGCGCTCACTCACCCACTCGGGTTCGCAAGCACGTACTTAAACGCCACATTTGAGGGGCTACATGGCCAAGGAGGCTTTCTCAGGCATGATAATAAGAAAAAAGAAAAGAAAAAGCTACATAGCCTAGTCAAAAAAAGGGACATCAATTACCCCAGTGACCTCATTTACTACGCTTGTCTTTGTGGATGTCATTGACATCTTCGCTCGTAAAAGCCTCATCAGAAAATGGAGCATCCAAATGTGATTGATTAATGGTCTTCGAGAATCAGCCAGATATCCTTAATCACACTGTTACACCGGAAGAATGAGGGTCCTTCAACCGACCCTTCAATTTCGTGCTAAAACTGGCTTTCAGGGATGATGAAGCCCTTCCTAAAGGAGGCTTTTGCCAAGGCGTCACCTGGGGTGTCTGCATGAGAGGTCTTCGTGTCCCCTGACAACGTATGCGCCCTGACTACTAGTCCAGCAAGACCCACTGTCGGGTTCACATCTGCGTCCTCCATCAACGGCTTTCTTTCCCTTTGTCTCCACCTCGCTTGGGTTTCTCTTGCGTGGTGTTCTAGATCACCAGTAGACAGAGCAAGAATTTGATGCCAGCTACTAAATCTGAGTTTTCAGTCCGCTTCTTATATGAAAACAGAGGGAATCTGAAATTAATCACTTGAGATGTTCTTTATAGTTCAGCACCGAGGTTCCAAAGGCCACGGACTCGTGTATGAAGGACTGTAGATGCATAATATGTGGACAGCTCCAAGTTGAAGTCCTCATCTATAGTGAAGCAAAATAAGCCTTTGTAATCTCAATCATTTCTTTAACAAGTAAGTGTTATGAAATCGTCAGAGTTCCCCAGATGATTAGCAAAACGTCCGATTGTTAGAGAAGACAGGATGTAAGAAAGTTAGATACGCCTGGAGAACTGAGGTCATGGTTACAGAATACGTAGATGGTCAGGAGCCCCAGTTCACTGCATCTGTACAAAGTGGAAACATCATCGTATCGTTGAGACGCATCGCCCAGCAATTGTTGAGCGATACCTCACAACTGTAGAGGAGCGTTGTATTACTGTAAAGCTCCTCTACAGCTTTGTAGAGGAGCACCACACCTCTATTGAGCAGCGTCACACCACTGTAGAGCATTACAGCATTACATCCTTTCAGATTAAATCGTCTCACTGTAGAGCAGCATAACACCAGTGCAGGGCAACGTTACACCAATGTAGAACTGCACCACGTCACAGTGGAACAGCGCCAAACCACTGTGGAAAAGCGTCACGCCACTGTGGAACAGCGTCACGCCACCGTGGAACAGCGTCACGTCACCGTGGAACAGCGTCACGCCATCGTGGAACAGCGTCACACCACTGTGGAACAGCGCCACGCCACTGTGGAACAGCAGCATTCCCTTACAATGGAGCAACTCGGTTACTAAATCATTCACATCATTAAAGTGCGATCAGAGATGATTGCAGTGTCCCTCACCAGTTACCATTACCACCTTGTAAGAAAAGACTTTGATCCTTCAGCAAGCCTATGAGACCCTTGGATACCATAGCATGGCCTTTAAAGGTCAGGTCAAGGCCCAAGCCAAACATGCCTTAACGTCGTGACATCGAGGTCAAAGGTCATGTCAAGGAACCACGAAATCTATTAGACGTGCCAATACCGATTCGTGATGGTATTTGTGTTGGAAGATTGAGAGTTACAGAAAGCGAGTTGAGAGGAGTTGAAAGCGAGGAGAGAAGAGCAAGAGGAGAGAGCAACAGAGTTAGTGAAGTTGCAGAAAATGCAGAGAGTTGTAACAGAGGTTGTGACGACCTTGCGTAGTACAGGTTGTGATGACCTTGTGTAGTACAGGTTGTGAAAGAGGTCAGGTGGTGATGACCTCATGAGTTACAGGCTATGCCCAAAGGCTGGGCTAGCACGTAGTGCTCACCGCGGAATATCTGTAGGGTTGCGAAGAATGAGTTGTGCGAATTACGTGTTGTTAAGTGATGTGTGTGAAAGATGAAGAGATGGTTTGTTCGTGAGCAGAGTCCAGCAGCGCATGTGTGAGCGAGACAGAGACAAGACAGCTACCTGGGCTAAAGGAGTGACACCTGAGAGCCACTGAAGTGATGGTTCACTACACTGCAGTCGTCACTAACCCTCCCTGTGCCTAGGTGGGTGGTACCTCCCTAGTCGGTTGTTGCTTGCCACCCACTACCTACCTGAAGAAGCCCACCTGAAATTGTTGAACAAATAAAATACAATGGATTCTTTTTTCTTTTAATCTTTATTAGTTGTAGAATGATACATTCATAGGTTAGTGAAACCAGAAACACATCCTCAAATTACTTCTTATATTTGCCATATAATATTAACACTTCCAAAGGGCAAGAAAGAAAATATCTTTTTAGTAACAATTTCTTAAATGTACAATATATCTTCCTGCATTTACCTAATCTCATATGACTAATACAAGATTTATATAATTTACAACTCTATATACAAACTTGTGCAACAGTTTGAAACGCTAGAAAATATTTCATTATATTTCCCTCCCAAACCACAGAAACTGAAGCCACTTTTATCAAATTCGTTTCGAAATTCTAACGATATCTTACAAACTTCTGTCTATAAAAAATACTATCAAGGAGAAATTACATGCTTATTTCGACGTCAACCAACCACCATCATGAGGTACGGCAATGGGAAATCCTATTCTGAATGACATACAAAAATAATATCTACAGACCACAACACACGTCTGTAGAGCTGACAGAAGCCAAAAGAATAAGCTGTCTTTTATATACTTCAACATAACGTGCATATATATATATATATATATATATATATATATGCTCTAACATTTAACAGATACACTAAACATATACAGCTTCACACTGGTTATCATTACAGTGAACATTTCACGATTGACATTACTAACAATAACCTAAGCTCATGTTTGTCTCTGTTAACACAACACTATCGGGCCAGGAGACCTATGGGGTCTCCAGTCTCCCTCGACTCTCCTCGGCTTCGGCGATCGACCCTTCAGAGAAAAGTCACTATGAAGACGCTCTTTGCCAAGGAGTGACTCGACTTTGATGAGGGGAAATGTTGACTTTGCAATCCGATTTTCAAGCTTGCAATGGTGGCATTTTCTTGGCAGTACAGTTCAGCATTTTTGGATGCTGTCCCAGTATGCTGGGTTTCCCTTCCCTTAACTATTACACCCGATCGTGTCGCCAACACAAGAATCAATCCACAGACTCTTTCACCCGTACACCTCAATCAGTTTTCTTCTCGTCCACGTCAGAATCTGCAATGTGCAGACAATATTTACACGAGAGGAGGGACCCCAAGAATAAAGCTCCACCTTAAGGTTTTGGGGAAGTCAGGCAAGTATTGCTGTACACAGTTATCCCATCTAGTGTAGGATGTCCGAGTCAAAATGCTTCGCGACATCAAAATTGGAAACATACAGTCTTAAAAGCAACTGCTAATCCACACGGTGTCACTCTAATATGATTAGTCAGTGATAAAAGAGAGCCATGAATGTAATGATACAGTCTCCTGTAATGAGACTGTCGACTATGAAGACGAAGCAGCCGACTATGGAGACGAAGCAATCGTTCTCAGTGCCTCGAATCAAGGTATGAAGAGTGTTTGGATCAGGCTCGAGTCAGGATTACGTTCTGGCGAGTACTAAGAGCGTATTTAGCTCTTCAGAGCACGACACTGACGTTGAGCTGTAGATGACAAAGTGAAGAATTGCCTGATATAAAAACATCAAGACTAGAGGAAGGTATCGGAGACCTGTGATCTTCAAGAACAGTCAGGCGAGTGACGCTACCAAACCAAGTCATGTATATTTATCCAACCAGGAGGATTCTTGGAGCGAGAACATAGACCTTACAGAATCAAAAAGCAAAAAAGAAAAAAAGATTAAGAAATCCGAAAAATAAACGAGAAAAATGTATACATACGACTCTGGAAAATACCTCCTTTCTGCTTGATATGGGCTGGTTGGGCGATGGGCAAATGCTTCTCAGGTTATTTCGATATGTATATATTTTGTTAGTGTTATTTCTATGGGCTGGGGGATTTAGAAGCCTCGGTTGTTGACGTTTGACGCAGGGGTACGCTTCTCATATCTAGCTGGGATTGGTCATTCATGGAGTGGTTTGGATAGCAGGGTGTCCATTGCCGAGGTAGAGGATTGAGAGCAAAACCTAACGAGACGGGATTGTACAGAAAATATCGCTGTTTTCCCTGTGAAGGTTTTGAGCGCTTGTGGTCACCACGGAGCCACTAATTAGTCTGGGTGCACTAGTTCTATGCTGCCTGCAGCTTTGTTGTATTCGCTGTTGACGGGGTGGATGGCTCGAAGGTGAGGCGTGGTTTAAGATGGAGCGGAAGAATTGTTTGAAGAGGATACTAAAGGATTGTCTTACTTTTCTAAATATGCTAAGCGTTTAGAGGCCATTTAGTCTGTATATTGTTTTTGTGTTGATATTTGTAGTGTGTGTGTGTGTGTGTGTCCTGAGGGGGGGGGGGTGTCAGGTTAATGTCATGCGTGAGTCGTTTGTGACGCTTGAAATGAATGTTTTGTGCGGGAGTGATTCGCCATTAATGGAGACGGGAAGGCGCAAGCGGGATTCGTGATGGTCTGCGACGCTGCGTTCATCTGTGGCTCGATGTCTCGAAAAGTGTATCGCTTCATTCGAGACTTCTGCTAGTTCTTCAAATTAGGCTCCTGGATTATCATATGGGGATGCTGGTTCATCGTCTGGGGTAAAGTGTTTATCATATGGGGCTTTGCTTCATCATCTGGAGCTGTTGGTTCATCACTTGGGGCCATTGACTCATCATTGGAGAATGCTGGTTCATCATCTTGTGCTACTGACTCATCGTTCGAGACCATAGACTCATCATCTGGGGTGACTGAATCATCATCTAGGCCTACTCACTCATCATCTGGGACACTTTGTTCGTATAAAACAATGTCAGATCTCTCAGGGTTGCAAGAAAATTTATGGTTGGTATACTGCATTTGTTAGACTCTGATGGGTTATTTGATCTTGCGATGCTACTGCAATAAAAGAAGCGTACTAGTTTCCAAAGAATATATAGTTCTGAGCGTGTGATCGACTTTCCAGGATTTCTGGATCTTCTTGTGGTTGCAGAGTCTTGTAGGGCTGCAGTCTCTTGTGGAAGTACTGGAGTGCCTAAAGTTTTGAGGTACTGTGGGACTGTTGAATTGCTTCAGGGCTATTGAGCTTTAAGAGTGCCACAGGATGCCGAAACGTCTCTCGGGTTTTTGGAACTACGTAATGTCTTGTTGAAACGGATGGATTTGCAATGTTTTATTGGAAATCTGGTAGGGTTTTCTAAGACCGCCACATCTTGCCATCCAGCCAGCCAGATTTCTTAAAATCTTCCCTGGACAGGTAAGTTCTCTTGGCAGGACTAGACACTGCTGGAACAACAGAGACTTCTCAGATTGTGGAGACGGTTGGGCAGTTGAAAGTTAGAGGATCAGAGCTCCTGAAAGTGGCCTTAAGTAATGGGATGGTTCCATAGTTGCTGGGACAACGACGGAATCTGGAGGCAGGAAGGTCGCAACTTAAGGAAGCGTCAGTATGGTCGTTAGGTGTGTTGTGTGAGGGAACCGAAGGAAAGAGCGGTTGGGTTAGGGAAACACCTGAGAAAAAATATATTGCATCTGGAAAGATAGTGATGGTGTGTCTTAAGATAGATCCAGGTGTTCTGGAACTCCCAAAGACGAGACAGGAACACAATTGGTTTCTCAACAGGACAACAGACTATTCAGTCGATCCAGGACTTTATATCTGGAGTCTTTGAGGTTCAAGAGAGTACTGGAAAGTCAGCTGGATAACCAAGAATGCCAGAAGTATACCATGTGTATGATACTCAAACCGTCGGGCGCAGATGTGGAATCTCTTGGAGAAATAAGGTACAAGCCTAGCCAGATGTCGCCTCTGATTGCAATACGAGATCGCGTAGGTTAAAGCGTGACAAGCCCTTCGAGCAGACAGGGACGGCTTTTGGATGACGGAAGTTCTGAGGTGGGTCGGCTGACGGGCTCAAAAATGGCAGCATTTAGTCAAGGGCGCTGCAGGCATAGGAGGCCCCTGGTTCCGAGGGACGGCTATAACCAAGGCCGCGCATTGACGGGTAGGAGGTTCTGGCAGCGCTGGAGGAGGAGCAGGACGCCCCGCCGTCGTAGTCTGTCGTGTTGGTGGACCAGGTGTGGATGTCGGCGTCCATCGTCCCCGAAGACGCGCCTCGGAGGCTACAGGGACTCCCTCCGCCCGAGCTGAGGTCCGCAACATCGGGATTGTTCCTCTTCCCAGCTTTCCTGCCGCTCCGTCTGCTCATTTTGAACCCCCGTCTCAGATTCTGCTTGGCCTTGTTAACTCCTGTCCACTTCGAGCCCTCGCTCCCGAGGGCGTGGCTGGTGGCCCGAGTGGTTCTGAAGGTGAAACTGACGCGAGGTTCTGAGCCTTGGAGGGCGGCGCAGCCTCGGGGGTCGTCTCGGAAGCAGGGTACCGGCCGTCATAAACTGGTGACGGGCATGGTGACATGGCAGGGCAGACCGGTGGAGTGGTGGAGCATGTGGGTGCCGTGCAAGCTGCCCAGGTGGGGGTTGTGTAGTGTCTGGAGGTGGCCGTTGTGTAGCGGCTTGTCGCTGGACGACTTGCTACGAGCCTGAGGGAAAGGAGAAAGGAAGACAAGAGTTAGGTGACCATGTTCCTTATTTCTCTTGCTTAGGCTAGGGAGACCATAGTGCTCTTGTGTGATCTTGAAGATCAACACAGATCACTCCCTCACATACACAGACACACACGCCTTGCTGCCCTCAACACTCATGTCACACCTTAAACCCACGTACAACATTACAATCATCAGCAACTTGCGAAACCAAGCCACAAGTGAGCTCGAACGTGAAACTCGGGGCGTCCCACACTCACGTGTGCTACTTGTTGCTTAGCCTCTCTGTTGCCTGTAACTTTGTGACTGTTATGCACCCTAAACTAAATAGAATCTATGTGCCTTGACTTTTCTATGTAATTAGATAATCTAATTCTTATTTTCAAGATAAAGGTTTTTGCATTAGTCTTCTACCAAATTCCGTTATGAAAACTAGGGTAAACATTCGCGTGTTAATAGACACCGGGATGTATAATGGTGGGGTCTAGTACAACTGTTTCTCTGGAACACCATCAGTGCAAAGCGTAGTCGCCCCTGTGCGGCGGGAGCGTCTGGTGTGTCGCTGCGACATGGGAATGAGACCTTTACACTCATTTTCCAGTCACTTTGTAAACATTGCGCCACTTGTACTGACCGTGTGGTATGGCATGGGAATCACTAGACTTACCATGTGGTATAGCTCAGGGGGGGCACCAGTACTGACCTCCTCAGTAGGGATCACTACTAAAGTCCTTATGGTACACCTCGTGAAGTAAAACTAGTAATAACCTTAAAGCATACCGTAGGCACTATAGTACCGACCCTATTTTATGGCCCGAGAGCATCAACTACTGACCTCGTAGTATGGCTTGAGAAGAATGAGATGAGGTCACAAAGCTAGGTCCTCAAATTTGGTGTGGACGGAATTGCGCCGACCTTATGGCGCAACGTGGGAGTGTGGGACGTGGGTAGTACTAGAACTGACCTTGCAGTGAAAGTTAAGAGAGATTAATGATCGTATTCGTAGCGGCTATGTGATTGATACTGACCTTGTAGTGCAGCTTAGGAGGCCGTGGGCCGAAACCCGCGCCATACAGTCCGTCGGGGTCCGGGAAGGCCGAGGTGGACTCCGATCGTCTCTTGCGCGTGCGGAGCGTGACTTTCAGTCTCCAGTAGTAACAAAGCGTCCGCTTCACCTGCAGCAGGGGAGTAGGGTGGCTTAAGCGACGCTCAGATCAGAGAGCAGTAGAGTCACAGAGGAAAAGCGGGTCGTGAGGAGAGCTGAGGTAAGAGGATATATATATATAATCCATGAGGGAGGCAAAGTTGGGAGGGATGAGTCATGAGGGGAGATCAGTTTTGATGGGAACCGAGTCATGAGGGAATCTAAATAATGAGAGAAGGTAAGTGATGAGGGAAGCCAATCAAGGATGGAAACCGATGAGGGAATTTCAGCAATGAGGTAAGCTTAGTGATAGAATCTTAGTGATTAGGCACGCTAATCTGTAAAGGCATCTGGGATATGAGGGAAAGCAAGACAAATGGAAAGCTTAGTGATGAGGCAAGTTTGGTAGTGAAGAAAGCCTATCAATGAGGGAATGAGGGAAGCCGAGAAACTGGAAAACTGGAGACGATATATGAGGAAAAGGAGGCTACTTTTAGAGTATGAGGTGTGCACTAGAGGAATGAAAGACATGACCGAGTCAGGCGTAGAGTAAATTAAGTAACAAGTGAAGATAATGAACGAACGTACTAGTGAGTCAAGCTTGTAACTCATGAGTGAGTGAGTGAGTGACGTGCATAACGAGTCACTGTGGAGGAATTAAAGCAACCAGTATGAGTAAACTACTGCAGAAGGAATAATGCAGTCACTGTGAGTGAACTACTGCAGAAGAAGCAAGGTAGTGTGAGAAGAATTATCCACATCGATCACAGCCACATCAGAAGGAACCCTCTACAGCAATCCGAGCCCGAGATGACGACTGGGAATACTCACGTCACCATTGAAGAAGCAATATATGCAGGCCACGACGAAGCCCTGGAAGGAGGTGAGGAGATTCGTGCCGTAGGACCAGACGCCGAACTCGAAGGCCGACCGCTCCAGGGGCTTGGGGATCATTGTGATGGCGTTGGTGATGCCCAGCAGCGGCAGGAGGAAGAGGGCGTTGCGCACCGACCGACGGAGTGGCCTGGGGAGACGAGGGAGGAGGAGGGAGTGATGAGGGAGGGAATGGCCAAGGGAGAGAAAGAAACTACATAAACCTCAGATTCCTCACTCGTCTGTTTAGCCCTGTGTTGGTGAGACGCGCACTCCAAGCCTAGCAGTGGTGTGCGAGAAGGTCTTTAGCTTATAGCAAGGACAAACCATCGTCTGGAGGAACGGGCGGGCCTTATCTAACACGCGTCGAAGGGGCAGGTGGGCTTTGGCTGATGGTGAGCAGTTTGCGAGGTCAACTAGGTTGTTGTGTGTCTGGTCGGGAAGTTGTGAGAGGGTTAGGGGGCCTCAGGTGACGGGAGGGGCTCAGTTGGACAGTTTGACAGATATCAGCCGGTAAGGGGAGCTTGGTTATTGCACAGTGGATGCGGGGAGCACGGTGGGTCGTGTGACGGCAGGGCAGGATATTGGAGGAAAGGGAGGGGCGTAGGATGACGGTAGGACAGGTGTAAGGACGGTAGACAGATCCGCAGGTACGGTAGAATGGCACTGGGTTGAAGTTAGAACAGGTGTATAGACGGTCCTAACACGCAGGGTGAGGATGAGAAAGCTTTAGTCCCGTTTGACAGACGTAAGGCGACACAGGGACAGGTGTAAGGATTGTATATAACACGTAGGGTGACAATAAATCAGTTATTAGCGCAGTGAGTTATACTAGAACACCAGGTATTACGTTATCTACAACCAACCATTCAGATATTTACAAAGAATATGATAATTCATATCATCCTACATTTCAGGAACCGCTTGATAGACACCCGGTTCCTCTTGATATCAAGAGCGAATACCAGCCACAGACGGTACAGACTGGACGCAATATGACATAATCCACTGCGCATCCGAGACACGCTAAACTTACCCAACAGCTCCCAACAGAAGGCTATTGCTCGCCCACGCTTTAGCTTCCCTGGGCAACTCACCTGATCTGCTGGGCCTCGCTGGAGCTGGCTTCACGTAATTTGCTGATGAGAATTCGCATTATGTTCAGCAGGAAGAGAAGATTTGCCTGAAACGTCAAGAAAAGTAGTAAACAGAAGGAGTTGTCAATTATGCATCTATTATCCTATTACCATACTAAATCTGCTTAATCACACCTTTTGATGCAAATCACTTCGGACTAATCATATGCAGGAACACGGAAAGAAGGGCTAAGGAAGAGGCTTAAATGACTACACTGTAGAATAACCGTCATGGAAAAGTAAGGTCTCTACGAATGGAACGAGTCATAGAAAACGCCTCCTACCAAGCTCAGCTCCGTAGCGGATGCTACCATTAAATCATTTCACGAATGACAGGAATCCATAACACGTTTATTGCCTTAGGCTGACCCTGCTGGAGGGTCATAGAGTTGTTTACCAGAGGTCTTGTGTGGGCGAGTTCACAGAATATTGACGTGTATGGTGCAGGCAAGATGGCGCTGCACGCCATTACGAGTATATCACAAACCAATATGAATTCTCTCAAATTTCTTTACGTATTTTTAACTCTCGAGTGTTCCACACGGGGCATAATGCGCACGCCGCACTGGTGGCCATCTTGGATAAAAGTGATATTGAGGATCACGAGAAAAAGTCTAGAGGATATTAATCTGATCTCGCGTGTTTACACAACTAATGGTTAATGGAAGCAAGATTAGAGGAAAGACGAAGGAGAATTCCACAGCTCAGCTGGTCCGGGAAAGCAGGCTCGGTGAGTATGTTTACAACAGATTCCATCCGAGATTCGAAAAAATAGCGAAAGAGAGTGTTTAGTGAACAGGATTATGCACCTGTTGACACTCTTCTGTCCTTCTGGAAAATATCACTGAATAGATTTCAAAAACCGAAACTACAGATTATATATACCGAAATGCCTGTTAATCTTATCATACTTATATCTAATGCTGTTATCTAGGTAAAGTGCACCACAGAATTTAATATACATCCCCCCCCCCTTATTGCCATTTATATGTGTATACATCAAAGAAATCTATATTACTCTTTGAGCGCCAATGATAACAACGGTATATGAAATTCGCTTGTTCCTTTGAATGTACGATAATTTCTAAATTTCTCCAAAGCTTTGCAACACAAGTCCATAAGGCAAAGTTAAGCGTTTGAGGAAGGCCTCCTGGCCTCCCACAGGTTAGGGGGATTATCCCTACATCGCCAGAGTTAATGAAGAACGGAGACTATATGGCTCAGTAACCTTAACTGACATATTGGGTGTGCTCAGGAGATTGTCTGGTCGACCCCTCCCGCATGCAATATGGTGCCTTCCTTTGGTCATTCGATAAGTCCTAGTAATTAAGATTTATCTACATTATATTCTTTTATAGTTAATAACTTTTTGGTACATATATATTCGCTATCAGTTTCTATACTTGGGCAAATACTCGGATGGGAGGTTACACATATCTGTTTATATACACATGTGTATATGATAAGCCAAATATATATGCATGTATCTATATATATACCTATGCTACCTCGAGAGAGAGAAAGAGACGTTCTTTGTTAATGGATTTTTCATCATGCGACACAGAACATTTCATGCTAACGAATCCTTTTCTTCGCGTGGGCGAGTGTGTTAATAAACCCAACACTCGTATGTTTGTCAGACTTAACAAAAATACTTACGAAAACATCTGGCGATTTGCAACCTGACTACGCTCTCAGTCACAGGGTATCCTCTGACACCTAAAGAGGAGTGACCCTGTATGTGGAGCTCTCCTCACCTTCCGTACCAGCAGGCGGAGCGTTCCTCACCCTAGGACCGATTCTGTACCAGCAGGCGGAGCGTTCCTCACCCTAGGACCGATTCTGTACCAGCAGGAGGAGCGTTCCTCGCCCTCACCAGCGCAGAGCCACCTCGTCAAATGTTAACCCAGTCACATAGTCAAACACTGACTGGTTGACGAGGTCGATTGCGAACTCGGATTCACTCGACGAAGTTCCGATGCAGCTTGGTCGAGCCAGGCAGTTCATATACCACAACAGACAAACCTTGTGCAGACGTCACCGTAAACACAGACAGGTGCTATAAACATACCACACACGGCTTGACGGCAATACAGACGTAAATAGACAGGCATTAACAGAAACGACCTTAGACGCTAACAGACACTACCCAGCAGGTACCAACACAGACACTACTTGTCGGATACCAACACGGACACTATTTGGCAGGAACCACCACAGACACTCTCGGGAAGGTACCAACACAGACACTGACCGGACAGTTACTGACACACACTAGCTGGCAGGTAGCGACCCCAGACGGAAGGCTTCCTTGCCTCCTACTCACGCCTATGACGGTGAAGCGAGGGCCCTCTAGGATCCAGTAGTAGGGGGTGAAGGAGTAACCCAGCCAGCAGTCTACGTTCATCCAAACGGCCATCACCACCGCCCACGACGCCGTCATGAACACCGGGATACCTGCAGAAGGCGCAGGAGGAGGCAAGCTGAAGGTACGGGTATCTCTTACTCTCTAGATACAGAAGCCACAGTGAGAGATAAAGACTGGGATTATATTACTTTTTTAGTTACATGCAATGGCTCCCTCCTGCTTATAAAACACATACCCTGCAATGTTTGCAATATTGACTTAAGTGTTAGAGTTTCCCTTTACTTATAAGGGACACGACTAAAGCTAATCTTACTGCAAAGGCCGTCTTAATATTAGCATTATCTTCAGCAGCAGAGGAACTACTACGGCTGGATGATTACTGTATCACCAGCAGGAGGAGGGACGTCTTACCCCAGCCGATGGCGTAGTAGGCGCTGTAGTTGGGTGGTCCTTGGAAGAAAGCAACGCTGATCAGGTTGTTCAGGTACATTCCCTCGATGAACATCCACATGAACATGGCTGAACGGCCGTATTCCAGCAGGATGTAAAAGGACTCGCACAGGATCGGCTGGTGGGAGAGAGATGAAGGTGAATAATGGGATGGGAATGTGAAGAATGGATGAGATGGAATGGTATTGTGGGATGGGGCAGAGGCATGGCGTGTGGGATAGTGTTGTGGGAGAGGGATTAAGACTCCGTGAATGGAATGGTGCCGAGGGAGATGGGAGGGCCACAGATTATGGGATGGTGCAGTGGGAAAGGGTGGAGACATGGAACAGGAGAAGGACTGACAGGGCTACACAGGAATAGACCAAGGCATTGACTAAAATTTTAGAAACAAAAATGATCCGATGGATTTTTAAAATTCTGGCAGAGTAGATGATGTTAGGGCTCGTCTAGTAAGGAATAGATCACTGGACACTATCCCAATGGCTAGTACAGGATAGTGGATAGTTAAGCACTGCCTTGTTTATGGTTGCAGATCGGTACATACGCAATTGTCTGGTCCTAGGCAGTACACAAAGTCATTTTCATTTCCCCTCACTAGGCCCTCGCCATCTGATACATTCAAAGCCTCATTTGCGTTTGAGAGAAAAAGAAAAAGAGAGAGGATGTACAATTAGCGATCTCTTGTCCGCATTCCAGATAACCGAACCGGCCCAATTATCCGGCCTATACCTCTTGTGGTTCACGAGTTGGTCACCAGGAGGCTGTATTCTCTATATACGTTTGTCGTCTGTTGTCGATCGGTTAATCTGATCAATGATGATTATAATCCTTAAAACAAATCGGTTGATGATGCTGCTAACGCACACCATTTTGGGCATCCGACTTTTTCGTATATCCGAATTTCTGGCACTCCCACTGCAGCCGGATAAGTTATTTACTATATGAGGAACAGATACGGGACCACGTCTCTTGTCGCCACCTCACAAAACAACCAACCCTGCTACACACCCCTAGCCTCCAGCTTCCTGGCCCCAGCATTTAGACTTTAATTTCATAACTCAAGGAACAAATTTACGGGGGCTCTCGCGACATTAAAGCTGCGCTGCATCCAGTAGCAGGTGAAGGGTGGTAGATTATCTTCGAGTGAAAGGTCCCTCGACGAGGCTGTACTTTTCCATTCACTGAATGATACAACCTCAACAACTTTTCACCCTTGGACTAACCACAAGCAGGCGGAGTCCGGTAGCACCAGGCTATAGTTTAAGTCAGTATAGTAAGACAGCTTTGTAACCTCGCTGAAGGGGTAGCATTCTTACGGTGTTACCCCACATGATGGCACCTCTAGGGGGTCCATCCTCTCCCACACAACTTGTAAGTCAAGTCTTGGCCTTACGGGGCCGACAGATCTGTCTGTCTTGTCCACCCAGGACCGATAATTCTGTCTCGTGAACCCCTGGACTGACAGTTCTGTCAGTCTCGTGAACCTCCGAACTGATAAATCTCTCGTGAATCTCCCGACTGACAGTCATCTGTCTCGTGACCTTCAGAACTGAAAAAAGTCTTTGTCTCGTGAACCTCCCAACTGAAAGGTCTCTCTGTCTCGTGAACTACCTGATTGACAGATCTCTCTTTCTCGCGAAACACCCAAATGACAGGTGTTACTGTCTCGTGAGCCACCCAACTGACAGGTCTCTGACTCGTGAGCCACCCAACTGACAGATCTCTGTCTCGTGAGCCACCCAACTGATAGATCTCTGTCTCGTGAGCCACCCAACTGACAGATCTCTGTCTCTTGAACCCAACTAAATGACAGGTGCCACTGTCTCGTCATCCAACATACAGTTCTCGTTTTCCCCACGCCATCTCCGCTCTAAACACACACATTCCTGAAGCTTATTCCCTGCTTAAATGATATTCACATGAAGACCCTCTTTCGTTTGTGTCGTATCCTCATCAGTTTCACATTCACTCGCGTCCAATTCTACCAACCGTGTCACACAGACCACCTTTGGAGTTCTGTGAACTGGATTTATGAGTTTATGCGAACACTCAGAAATGCTGATGAGTCTGACATGATTTTTCTCTCGCTATCATAAGGAATGATTCATAAAGACGCAAGATCTATTCAGCAAAATAGGATTCTTAGAGTTTGAGAGAGAGAGATTTCCGAGTGACTGAGTGTGTGTGGGTGGGTGTGTCTGGAGCTTGGTGCGTGGTTGAGGGCTGTGAAGGGACGTGACACCGTCGTTAGGGTGCGTTAACAGAGTGTGGTGCTGGTACGTGGCTAGATATGAGTGAGTTACTGAATAATCTGAGAGTGCGTGACCAAGCGTGATGTGAGTGCGCGACTAAGCATACGAGTGCGTGACTAGCGTGATGTCAGTACGTGGCAAAGCATGATGAGAGTGTGTGTTTAAGCTTGATTAGAGTGCGTGACTAAACAGGAGGTGAGTGCGTGACTAAACAGAGGGTGAGTGCGTGACTAAACAGGAGGTGAGTGCGTGACTAAACAGAAGGCGAGTGCGTGACTAAACAATAAGCAGGTGCAAGATTGAGCGTGATAAGAGTGCGTGAAAAAGCGTGATGAGTACGTAACTAAATATGAGGCGAGTGCGTGGCTGAATATGAGGCGAGTGCGTGACTGATATGAGTCGAGTGCATGACTAAATATGAGGTGAGTGCGCGACTAAACATGAGGAGATTTGAGTTTGTGACTAAATACGAGGCGAGTGCGTGAATAAACATGAGGAAAGTGCGTGACCAAACATGAGGCGAGTGCGTGACTAAACATGAGGCGAGTGCGTGGCTAGAGATGACGCTACGAGTGTGTGTGCGACTCACCGTGCTGTCGATGCCCTGACGATCGGCGGAGAGGCCGGAGCCGAGGCCCGTCGAGTCGCCCCTGACGATGGCCTGGTCGGCGTACAGGATGAGGCGGACCAGCACCTGCAGGATCATGGCGGCGAAGAGGTTCTTGTGGATGCGGGTCCTATTGTTGCGGAGTTTCCTACAGGAGGCGGAAGGAGGGCCTGGCCATTATGCAAGAGATCCCAGCCACATCTACGTAATCCTACTTCTGTACCGGAGTCATAGGCATTGAGGCACCTCTCAAGAACAGCGATGGACCCAAGCCATGCGCTTTGGGGACAACGTATCTACTATGGCTCGAGTGAAGGTATAGGGAAACTATTTGCTTCAAGAACTTATCCCTCGACAGGATATTAAACTAGCCCGAAGGAGTGCTGGGGTAAGGGAACAGATTTTTTGTACCGTTGATTAGATAATACTCCTTCTGCAGTGGATATTACTCAGAGTACAACGGCAGACGGGTAGATGGCTGGAGCCAATAAAGTACTTATCCTCCATACGTCAGTTGAATCTTTCTCCTCAGCCTAATCTGAATACCTCAGTCTGGAACCCATATTGTCTTGTTCCATAACTACGGATTATACTTCGAGATGAATGTTGATTTGATTCTTCCCAAACTGACGTTAAGATTCCTCAAGTCGAGAGCCAAACTTGTCAGGCTGTCAGCATTCAGCGTCTCTGCCTAGTGAGAAATCAAATCATAGCAAGCTGTGGTGGTGTCTATACCACCCCCGTGTCTACGCCCACAACTGCTCTAGTTACTCACATATTCCTACCGTAGGCTCCCTGCTTCTCCTTTCACCTTCACCCTACACTAAGCATCCTCACCCCTGCACCCATAGACTTTCATCTACATAGCTCTCTGCCCACATCCTCATCTTCGTTCTTTGATCCTTCAACCCTCCTTCGTCCATACCTTTTGCACTCTCTTCCCTACACGCTCACCCCCTACACTGTGATCAATACTTCCTCATCGGTGCAGCATCACTCTTACCCCTTCAGGGCCTCAGCCAGAAACCCTCAACTACATATTCACGACCGTGCGTCTAACCACAGACCTGATAAAATCGATGCACATTAACTCGAGACATTTTTACCACTCATAATATCCAGAGCTTAATCTTTAACCACTTATCACCTGTTTACACAGGCTGAAAAAATGTCACATGTTATTTGTAAAATGATAAAACTATTTGCTATTTTCTATATTTGACCATTTCTTTGTACCTAGAAAATTAGATGACTTATACTGACTGACACATCTAACTCGTGTTCTATACTACACAGTAACACCCACTTAAGAGTAATTCATTCACGCTTTGCCACGAGCAGGAGCTGAAAGGACTTCAGATACGTCTCTCTCCAATACCAAAATTGCAATCTCTTTAGTTACTCTTTACCTCCAAAGCCCAAAGTATATTTTCTCACGCAGTATCCTTCTATGTCGTCAGTGTTTAATCATATGGGTAACTGGTATCTATGCGACATCTGTCAAGACCAAAAACATGCATATTCACTTGATTTTAATAAAATAATTCTGGATGCCATCAGAGAATATGCTGTCAGGTGTATGACAATTAGTAAACACTGGGAAGGGGTCTAAATCTATATACTTCTTATCCATAAACACTTGGACAAATATAAAGTCTAGTTAAGTACAACAGTTGAAAGTTAATTCTACTCAAACCTGATTAAGTACAGTACAGACTGAGTGGTTACAGAGAAATGAAAGCTGGGTTAGGATCCGTTCTCAGGAAACGTTGGGGGACTAACTAAAGCTGAGTTGAGATCTGTTATCAGTGTACTTTTCGGACTAACTAAAGCCCGTTAGGATCTGTTACCAGCAAATGTTGGGGGGCTCACTAAAGCCGGGTTGGGATCCGTTATCAGCAAACGTTTGGAGACTAACTAAAACCGGGTCATAATTTCTGCTTAGCCCCAACACAGGTGACTCACTACAGCCCCGGCCACATAACACGGCAGGTAACAAAGCAGGGTGGGAGGGTTGTCATCTGTTCGGATCAATTCAAAATAAATAAGTCGAAAAATATCTTACAGGAGGAAATATGCCATAAAACTACAGTACCACAAGACTGGTGTTCTGGGGGGGGGGAGGAAAAAACGAAAAGGAAACACCTACAGCAAACTATGAATGCTGAAAAAATCATGGTTTTAGATAACTTAATAAACACAATTTACAGAGGCTACAGCCCAACAAGTCAGGTACACGCTAACCACAGAGTGCCATGTCCTGGCCATCCATACCAACCAAATACTAAATACATACAGTCTATATAAGCATACATAAGGACACTCCTATTACACGTATGTTCTGGCTATACACATTCAACACAGCTGAGAGTAATCCAAGAGGTTGAAACGGTTGCATTCCGGATACATTAAAACAAAATAAAGCATTAACCAATGTACAATTAAAGCACTTTATATAAAGAGACCAAAGCCATGAGTGTTAAGTAATATTTTACCACGAGACACTGACATCTTAGCTTGAAGAAACCGAACAAGAATTCGAAACAACAAACGCTAGATAGTTTGTAAGTATGACTACTACACTTAGAACAGCATGCACTTAATAGACAGGCGGGAATAAAAGGCTCTCTTTGGAGTCATAGTTAAGTTCCTTGTACTTAAGTACACGAGGCATCTTTACTTAGAACTAACGCTTAAAGTGACATTTACGGAAAATGACTTCATAAATTTACATGCCATCCATGATTGTAAAAGATGTGTAAATTCTCTCGTGGACGAACTATCATAACGAAAGGAAGCTTTCCTAGACAAGAGTCAAGTTTCAGACTAACTAAATAACTGCCTTATATGACACGGGAACATCACACAGTTGAAGTGCTAATCATCTTGACAATCTAACAATATATTCACCTTCAATCGAGGAAAAAATTATATTTAGCTGTCGTAATATGTGTAATTCATCGTACTTCATCATTCATTTGCACAACATGACAAAGCCTTGTGAGTGTTCATAGTTAAGGGACAGTATCAGGGAAAGTGTGTGAATCTTCCGTCGCATTTGAGAACAGAAAGATGTCCTTGTGACTCCACATGCACGATGTCAATTAAACGCCAGCAAGGGCATTTCGCCCTTGATCTTATACATATATTGACGTCCAAGAATCTGAGTGTGCTTTTTAGGAAATGATACTTCTTCATCCAAGGAAGCAGCCAGCCAAGGGGATATATCCTTCAGAGCCAAAATATTCAGAGGCCGAGCTTTAGAACTAGTAAAGAAGGTAAACTAGAAGAAGAATCACCAGTTCTTAGGAAACAGATCGGCTACAGCTCAAATAGAATCTACGAACCAACCACAGCATCGAGTTGGAATCCTTTACTGATTTACTGATGTTCTTGTGGAAGTTATGCTCATCAATAAATACAGAGCTGGAGTGCCCCTGGTGCTCTCGCCCAAATCTCTCGCAATTATTGACGAATTCGGGGGACGATCGGTTTGGTAAAATTTCATTGCGTGCGTCATATACACGGTTTGCGGTAGAGGGACGAGTTTGATAACCGAGTTTTTTCTCTCCCAAATGGATACAGTTTTTACGAAAAAATTACCAAATTAACAACACATGAATGATTCAGATATTTTGCCTTGACATGCACTATATTTGATTACTCTGTGAAAATTGGTGCTGACCCACTTTTTAAGTTGCATCCAAACATAGTCATGGCTAAATACAGGTCAGGAATGTAATATAGGGAGCATGGATTTGCACACAACATTGCCAGTTTCTCCAAGGCTTTGTTAAGCTGAGCAATACTATGCTGAGTATTGACTTCGTTAACGACTGTTTTAACGTTATGACCGAATACACAGTATTTCCTATTAGTAGCTTATCAAAAGCCCAAAGCAAGCGTTCCTTATTTTGACGAGCCATTGATTTCTGTAAATGAGAATTCCTGCTTGCTTCAGTTGCTTGCCACAAGTATTAACTTTACAGTTCCTATCTTGAAAGCTAACCAAATTCGATGACATATACATGGATCAGTGACCAGTATGCCACACGCGACTCCACCACAGCTGCAACAAATCATTATGTCCTCTACCAAACCTCAGACAGAGTTATGTGCAATTTCCCTATACATAAGCAGCCATTACGCTCTTATTATAATTGAAATCATCCCACCATATTTGCGAAGCCAGACCCTTATCGATCGTTTAGTATCAAACGTCTTGACGCCACATCGGATCTTATCTACACAGCTTCAAAGAAATAGGCATCAAACTGAATTCAAGTCGTGGACACGAGAATTGAATCTTGGACAAGGATTGATGTAACACGTTTGGCATAACATAAAGGACTATAAAGTAACATGCTTCAAAAGACACAGAAAGCGAAGCTCAAGCCACTATACTGACACCAGGGATGTCCTGCCTCTACCATCCGGCACAGCCCTCTCTCCCTCCCTCTCTCTTTACCTCTGCCTCTCCACCACACTCCATCTCTACACGCCAACCCTCCATCACACCTGCCTAACACACCCAGACTAACCCCCATACACTCTTAGCCAATCTTTTGCTCCATTACACCTGCCGAGCATATAACTAATACCGCAATTTCTCCCTTCAGCCCAGATGGTATCTATGGTTCCAGGCAATATCTTCTCCCTATAAGCTTAACAGAGAACTAGGCTCTCCAGGCACTTAATCTTTTTCTCGGATTGTCGGCTGCTAATTGGATGATATTAGATTCGAGAGAGAGGCGGTTCTGGACAGTGATGGAGGGAGGGATGAGAGGCGACACTGAATTGGCGAGGGAGGGTCATACCAGGCTCGTAACAAAGACCATCCCAGAGCTTAGGGGATGGGAGAGTGGCGCCAGACTAGCATGAGGGTGACTCCAAACTGGCCAAGAAATATCTGCACCGAACGAGCAAGGAAAGGCTGCATTAAGCTGGCAGGCAGGTAGGGCAGAGCAAGCCTGGCCAGTGCGGTTGGCACGGTGCTGCCGGCGAGGGGAGTGTGCCAGGCTGGCGCCCGTAATGGGATCAGCACAACACAGCTACGGCAGGGACAGCCAGCGACAGACACTGTAGTGATGTAGAGTGTACCTGAAGCACGGCTGGGCTAAGGGGCCCCTAAAATCTACGAACCTGGAAAAATGGAAAATGAAGTTAATAGAGAATTCACAGCTTTCAATATCATTTTTGAATATCAATGCACATTTAAAGACTGCCTTGAGTCTGGGGTGGGTAAAGAATGTAATAGAACATGGAACAGAATATATCAGACCTTACCTTACCTCACTATCACACTCTTTGGCATGCAAATTATCAGTTTCTCTTGGACTAAAAGCTGCATTAGAATCAAAGGTTTATCAGCATTCGGTCTCTAAATGTATCATACATCGACACTTGGTCTCTCGGAACAAAGGCAAAGACTATTTCCTTGGGACTTGGAAAGGTCTGTAGGATACTGCAGGAGTGGCCGTTTTAGATCAAAGTGCCCCATGAAAAACAATGGAAGGGCAGCTAGGGCAGAATGGACACGTGTCTCAGATCCCATCAGCAGAGTTGTTTGTACAAGGGGTGAGTCCATAATGAAGGCAGAAGGGACACTCTCAAAACTAAGCTAGTCGATGGTGCGGTGAGAGACACAGATGGATATTGTTCATTCTCAAAGACAGGTACTAAGGTATCAATGACTCAAGATTGCTAATCAGACTTAAAGTCTCAACGCTTCGACAGCTGTCTTGAATAAGCTGTCGAAATGTGAATTAGATCCCGACTGCCAGATCGTGTGTCGTTTGCTACCTTGCTACTTATGAGAGAGATTCTACGAACGGGAACCGCCGCTCATTGTTACTTCATATACCTCCATATCTAACTTAGAGCTGCCCTCAGAATACGGCGAGTCTTTGATCACCAAAAATCATGGGAATTCAGCTTAATCATGAGTAATGATCAGTCGTATTCATAACACCAAATATCAATTGTAATCATGAGAAAACAAATCGGGAACCGTACGCTATATTAGATTTATTTCCATATGTGTCACACGCCTCATAGCTGTTTATATGTAGTCTTTAAAGATTTCATAATTACCAATAGCAGTTCTCAGCACGGCAGAAATCGTCAGACATTAACTGAAATTCATTTCCTATGAACTGGAAATAAATTAGTGTTTACCAAACAACTGGCTCCAACCTGCTCATCCAATTCGTCGTAAACAGTGGTAATAAGCTTATTCTAATCCCACATCCAAAGGGAATATCATTTTTGAGGACTTGTGTGTGAAACATTCTTAAAACTTGAGGAAATATTGGCTCTGTCAAGATTTGTCAGGGAGATGTCAGGCGAAAGGTATTATGTTGGGATTTCTGGTAATCATTACTGTCAACTTTTTGGCCAATAACTCTTTAATAGTAATCATTACGGTTTTAAAGGCAATCATTACGCCCACACTGGTGGTCATCAACTCTGAAGTGATAGTCATCACGTTTCCAAAGGTAATCATTATCGGCCACACTCGAGGTCGTTAACTCTGCTATGGCAATCATGAAGGGCGCGATGTGGTCACTTTGCTATGGTAATCATCACGGTTCCAGAAGTATTCACTGAAGTCCGATGATTAACCTGATCAATATTCAGACACTGATCTTCAAGGCTCAGCAGTAATCCTATCAGTTGCAACTTAACTATCAAGGATACAATGGCTAAAGCTACAATGACATTTGTGACTCGGGCTGAGACACCTTTTGAGTCGCCCACATCTCACAGGTCAGAGGTTACATCAAGGGGTATTATGAAGAGCTCTAGCAATGACCATTTCAGAATTCCGGGAACACACCCCTTTCTCTCGGGTCAAAGGTCAGATAGTTTTATAAGGCATCTGACAGTGTTAAGTATAGGAAGGCACAGTGCGATAAGTCAAAATCCGACTGCTGACAACACGATAAGGGAGGTTCAGAAGCAGTTAAAACTGAAGAGCAGAGATAAGAAAATATAAATTTAGATAACTTCAAATGAAATTAATGAGTAAGATGATTTGTTATAAGTAATCGTGGTGATTTAAGTTAGAATTGGAGAGCAAAATAACATGATAAAACGTACAGTTTCCCAAAAAAGTATCGGGCCCCCGGCCGTGAAGTTTTTAATAATCTACAGCTGGTCAACCGAGATTAACACTCGACTATGCTGCCACCCTGATGCAGTTTACAACTGCATCAGGGTGGCAGCGAAGTTAAGTTTTGATCTCCGTCGTCCAGTTGTAGATTATTAGAAACCTCACGCCCGGGAGGGCAGATACTTTTTTAGGAGACTGTACATGCGAGATAATACAATGATAACTGACAGCCTTGAATGTAAATGAAGAGAACTAGATAAAAGATGACCGAGAGACCTGAAATCACTGAATGATGACGGTGCGATACAGGAATACACAAGATAATTTACGTAGCGTGACAACTCAAGATAGCCAACTTACCATGATAAGAAAACAACTCTGGTACCTGACTAACCTACTCAAAATAATGAAGGCAAAAAGAAGAAAGCGAAATAACCCAAGACACCTAACGTAGTAAGATAAGATAGGTGATGCATTAAGATAGCTCACACTAAGATAACAAAAATATCTGACGTTGTGAGACTACTCAAGATAACCGACTTAGTGTGATAACACAAGATAACTTAGTATAATAACACAAGATAACTAACACAGTATGATAGCACAAGATAACATGACGCAATATGATAACTGACCTAGAATGATAACACAAGATAGCTATCATAGTATAATAACACGAAGCACCTGTCGAAGTATGACAACACAAGATAACTGACGAAGTATGACGCCACAAGATAACCAAGATAACAGACGTACTTGAAGTAGCTGAAGATGAAGAGGGAGAGCAGCAGCGACACCAGGGATAAGGTGAGTCCGATGATCTCCATAGCCCGGGAACCCTTGGCCACCAGGAACTTCATCTGTGGGTGGAAGGGCGTCTCGGTTAGTGGCGTTTAGGATAGAGATAGAGAGGGTAGGAGTGAGGGACGCCTGTTTAGTGACTAAGAGGGAGCATATGGAAGGTTGGAGACAGGGAGAGTAAACGAGGGAGAGGGAGGGTGGGTGTAACGGGGCAAGAGGTACAAGTAAACAACGGTAAGGATCGTAAACCCCAGACTGGACATAGGAACGTCTTGAATGGACCAGCTACTATTACGTCAACACATTTCCTGACACTGAATTACAAATTACATTTAAGATACAAGAACTGCCACGCTACCCATAATAATTCAACGTTAATTAACAAGCTTTTTCAACCGAGAAATGGACTCTGAATAAACGGGAAAACTGTAAACGATAATGCAGTAAAAATGAAAAACAAAAAAGAATGCACTCAGTTCTATTTAGCTAGTTGTATATTTTTACTCAGTTACTGAAAATAATCGGTTGCGTTCTAGCAAAACTCAATTCGTAAGGTAAAAATTGCTTTCATTTCAGAGATAAAGCTGCTGAATAACTCCTAGTTACCTTTAGGAATTATTAATACGTACAGTCTTCCAAAAAAGTATTGGGCCCCCGGGAGTGAAGCTTCTAATAATCTACAGCTGGCAGACCGAGATTGAAACTCGACTTCGCTGTCACCCTGATGCAGTTTACAACTGGATTTGGGTGACAGCGAAGTTAAGTATTAATCTTGGTCTACCACTTTTAGATTATTAGAAACTGCCCGTGGGCAGATACTTTTTGGGGAGACTGTACGTAAAAGACCATTTTGTCATATGAGAAAGGAGTGAAGATATGCGACGTCATTTTACAAAGTGGTTCATTCCAGGGAGTCTGGTGTCCAATATGAAGTTCACGGTCCGTTCCAGGGTTTGTCCTAGGGAGTGAAGGGAGACGTCCTAGGGGGGGGGGAGGGACTATCAGAGGAAGGGAGTGTAGAGTGAGGGGATGTAGAGGGAGGGAGTGAGATCAGAGGAAGTGTGTAGAGCTAGGGAGAAGGAGGACAAGGGTGAATGTTTACAAGGGAGGGATTCTGTGTGATTGGGGGAGGAAAGCTGGCCAAGGGAGGGAGGCTTAACAAGGGAGAGGAAAATGTGTTAAGGGATGAGCAAGGGGCGGAGGGCGTAGTCAAACGAGGGTGCGTGATGAGGGTGGAAATGGGTCACGGAAGGGAAGACATGTAAACAGCCATTGCTTCAGGAGTAATGAACCCATGGTTCAGGAACCTACTGAACCCATGCTTCAGAAGGGTGTTGAGCAAGGCAATGTAATGGACAATGGTGAATATTTAAAAGAAGATATAAAGTCACACACACTCACACACACACACACACACACACACACACCTACAGCGTATAAATTCCGTAATGTCGTGGGCAGCTGTGTCGCATTACCCACGGGACAAAGACTCACTTAGAGCTGACCAAAGACATGAAATGGTCAGGCTATGTGACACTCACGACTCAAACACTAGGTGGATGAGAACAGTAAGCATTGTAATAGCGCACACGAAAAGGAAAATGATGAAAAGCAATGTTATAAAAGGAAATGTTCAGGCCATAATTCTCATACCCTTATGGTCGCATTGTCTCTCAAGTCTCGATATACAATGGCATACAATTGGTCTCTAAGCTCAGAGTGATTTGAGGCGATAATTACAGCACGAATGGCACACTGCTTAGCTCAGTTGTTCCTAAACATTATCCATAATGTTCAAAGTTGAAAGTTTCGAATATAATATATATATATATTTCCGGGAACAAAATATGAAAAGTATTATTTTTGAAATTCGCAGACGGAAATGTTACACATGTTTCTTTGAGCAAGGTTTGAAAAAATATATTTCATGTTGACAGATTTCGAAATTGTATTTCTCTCCTTGCTAAACGCGTGGAAAATATTTCTATGGTGGTGAGAAAATAGGCGATTTGAGATTCCGAGCGCAGTGAGGTATGGCCACTCCAATGGTCCGTTTTTGACCATCACGACTTGCCCCACTAGGAATCAGTCCACCAGAAAAGACCTCCACATATGGAACCACTGTACCAATACGCATTTGCTGAATTTCCCCAATCCACCTGAAATGGTTTTCCGAATCCCTCAAGACTATTTGCAGTCAAGCGTGCCATATAATTGGCCGCAGTCAATCGTGTCATACAACCTGTCTCTGCCAAGCGTGCCAAATAATTGGCTGCCTTCGAGCGCTCCATATGGCTGGCCAAATCGTTGCCTCTCATATGGAAACATCAAATGCTCTCGTATCCTTCTCAGTCTAGCAATGATACTGGGTCCTTAAGGCGTTTCACAACGTTCCTTCACCATTTTCCTTGTGGGATTTATGAGGGTAACATAGCTCTAATTATCAGAGTACGAGGACATATCAAAAGCAACAGGGACTGCTTTAGTTACTCGCGAAAACATATGGCAAAGTAGAAATGATTATTGAATTTCGTGCACAAGCGACTTCATACTGATACTGTTGAACATAGGTCAAAGGTTAATTGGTAAACCGGCGGGTCAGGGACTGGAGAGGATACAATCACGTTACGATTAAGAGCCGGTGATGGTATTAATAGCAAAGCTCTGAGGAATGTCCCTCTGGCCTATTTCCTTTCCAAGGATGTTTTGAGCTAAGATTCTTCAACTTGCTAGACACATAACACTTGAGGGTTTGTGGAAAATATGTCAAAAAAAGTGTTTTAGTATAGAAAACTATTGAATTTTGTTTTGATTAGGAAGGGCAGCTTCCTGTATTCAAAGCCTCAGATGCATGCAAAGGCAAAATATGAAGACTATATTTCTCTCTTTCTCTCTCTCTCACCTGAGCATCCTCCTGTGTGCCTGAGTAGAGTCTGTTGAGGAGGTTCCTGACGTCGGGGGTGAAGCAGAGGGTGTAGTTGGTCCAGCCGGCGGGGCTCTGGTCCATCAGGTCCTTACCCAGCCAGTGGCCGTCCGCGGAGCAGGTGCGGTACGCCGTCTCTGTCGGCCATAACCGCACAGTTACCACTCGGGACGGACGCAAAGGGGCTGAGGTTGGGGTGGGAGGGGGTCCGTCTGTCACTCAGGACAGACAGAGAGGGCGAGGATGGGGGTTCTGTCTGTTACACAGAGGAGGAGACCTGGGGATTCTGTCTGTCACTCTGGACAGACACAGACGGGGAGGTTGGGGGTTCTGTCTACCACCCTGGACTGACAGAGGAGGCAGATTGAGGTTTTGTGGAAGCCAGGAGACAAAAAATTGTGTTCTTACTCAAGACCAAGTGAATCAACATTAAGTAGTGAACTCAAACGACCCGATACACTATTTTGCTTCGTATTCATGTTCGAACTATACATAAAAAGAAAAGGTGGAGAGGTTTTAGGCATGTATTGAGTTGGCTGAAACTGGAATGAATACCCGACAACTTAGTGTTACGAGTCTCATTTGTCTACATAGGCTTATAGCACATCATTGACTCTCCCAACCAATTTCGAACACAGAACTAACATTTTGTGTGTGTGTCTTCTTAAGCCTCTCTCGAGTTCGACTCGATAACGTAAATTAGCCCAAGCTGTTCCGGGTATTATTTATGGGTTGTCGCATCGAGAGTGTTAAAACGTTCACGACTTTCTTCAAAGATGCACTATAGGAAATAGTCAGTAGCTATTGACTCGATAAATATTTAGCACAAGTGGCACTCAAAGTCCGCAGAGTCACTAAAGGGACGCAGCAAAGTCCGTGAGTCACTAACATGAATTTGGATAGGAAGCCTCTCACTCCCTTCATGAGCAAAGCGTCCTCAACGGGTAAAGGGAAAAACACTTTTCGGTCAGCAGTACACAGCTTAAAGCTTGTACAGAAAGATGGCAAGGGAGCTGCGGAGACCTCTCAAAGGATTGTGTAGTCTGGTTTACTTGGATGATATGTCTTCTCGCGATACGTGGGGCGTGCAGATGGTCTTTTTGTCGTGAAAGGCTGTACAGAGAAAAGCATTGCTCTAGCTTAAGCTTCCAGTCCAAGCTTAACGAGGAGCGTAGAACAGAATTCCTTTTCCGCGCAGTTTGACCTACATCAAAGAGACGATCCCCTACACGCTGGGTATGAACAAATATTACGAGCCGACATTTACCAGCGAATGAATCGATGACTCCCTTCAACAAAGGTCATCTTCGCAACACCCTCGACGAGCGCATCTTCACTACACCCTTGCTGCCTCTGACCTGACCCTTCGAGGTCAGGCAAAATAGTGTACCTTCACTACACCCTCTACACCATAGACCTTTGACTGGACTATTACGTGTTTAGTGAATGCTACTACCGCTCACCATATTCATTACGAAGGGAAACTCCACCATGCTCATCTTCACTATTTTCTCAGCAAACCTGAACACAGTCCTATTTCTACTAACATCCTCTTTCTAATGGCTCTAGTTGCCTCTTCACTTCGACCTCAGTTAAAAGATTAAAAAAAAACTCAATTTTATCCTCATAGAAACATGTATTCATTCTACTCTCAACTTCATGTGACCTTCAACAAACGCGACGTCACTACACCCCGACACCAGTGACCTTTGAAGTAACCCCTTACGGGCAGGGTCAAAGGTCACGGTTCGTAACAGAGCGGTGGAAAAATACTAAAGGAAAAAACGTAGATACTCTGCACAGACAATACGTTCCTTCCTACGGAAGGGAACAGTTAGAAAAAAGATATAGCAAAAATTGAGTGTTCTGCCCACGAGGGAGGAAGAGACAGAAACACGGATATAATAACAATGCAAATGGAAGCTTTTGATCTCCGTCTATTAGCAATTCCGCTCAGCAGTACGTTATTTTCAACACTGCTATACTCAGTAATAGTATTGAAATCTTTAGTTTTAATTTTCATTCCCTCCCATGGTGTGTTTGCGTGTGTGTGTGTGTGTCGTCTGTTTGTGTGTGTGTGTGTGTGTGGTCTGTTTGTGTGTGTGTGTGTGTGTCGTCTGTTTGTGTGTGTGTGTGTGTGTGTGTCGTCTGTTTGTGTGTGTGTGTGTGTGTGGTCTGTTTGTGTGTGTGTGTGTGTGTGTGTGTGTGTCGTCTGTTTGTCTGTCTGTCTCTGTGTGTGTATATGTAATTGCTGGCAGTCAACGGGAAGATGGCAGGCAATTGTGATCAACGTTCGGGTTTTACGTTAGGTCCGGCATGGGAACCGGGGACAGATGGAGACTGCACTCCATGCCGTAGTGGGGTGCACTAGGCTCCTTAGTGAGATGGGAGGCCCAGTGGAGACCACCTCTCCCAGCTCCAGTGTGGAGCTCAATACGAAAGTCGCTGAAACCACACAAAACGTGTCCTGGTCTTGCATAAGGAAATAGTCGTATACACACATTCGTGTACGAAATTTCACGAGGCAATTTAATTCTTTCCCATCCGTTTAATTATATTTTAGAGCCAGGAAACATACTAGCTAATGGCTCCCTATCCAACTCGTGTAATGTTAATGTCCTGCTATGGTGATGGTTTATAGCAGGCCCAACGATGTCCATGTAAACAACACTGTTCATGATGGCTAGGGCAGCTGCATCGCAAACGGTTATAGTTGTTGTTTGTTTACACAAACACACAAACACACACACTCGCCTCAGTAAACCAAGGACAACAGCGGTGTGATGGTTAACATTGCTGACCATGTGTCAGCAAGGGCCGGCTCGGGGGTCGGACCCTAACGGGTTCGAGTCTTGGGCGTGGTAGTCGGCCCTCACTCAACCCAGGTGGTCATCCTCCCCTCGGGGGCTGGTCGATAAATGGGTAACCTGCACTCAACCCTGCTGTTCGTCCTCCTCTTTGGACTGGTCGATAAATAGGTACCTTGCATAGGCTTGCAATCACACACACATGTACACACGCCAGCCTAGCTGTTCATCCTTTCCTAGGTGCTGGGCGATAAAAGAGTCCCTGTCGTAGGCAAGATGGGTGTGTCTTTTTGTGGATAAACAGGCACGGGAGTAAAGACATGGCATACATACAAGGCCAAGAGACGGAACAACACGCAAAATCTCTCTCTCTCTTTCCATAAACACACGAATGTTGTAGTCATCAGTTATCACACACTTGCAATCCGACCATTGAGCTAAGCAGATGTGTCCAGCTGACCCTGGAAAGCGGAAAGCTGAAAGTGCTAAGCATTACATTGTGATGCACAGGACAGCAACTGCATCGCACTTCCGGTAGACTGTAAACATCAGAATTGCACTGCACGGGAGAGAGCGAGACAGAAAATCCCTGACGGAGTCGAAGAAAAAAGCCAAATAGAAATGACGTTAATTAAGACAGCTTGGCAAAGACGCTGTTCGCTGGGCAAGTTGATTAAGGAACTCTTGAAAACAGAGCTCAGGAATGGAAAGAGGAAAGAAATCGTAAAGAATGCTACCAATTAGGACTGGAGGAAGACAGGACAGAGCAGATGACTGTATATGATTAAAGATACTCCTTCCTATTGCAGGCGCTTCGGTTCATAAGCATTATAAACTTCGGAGAATCGCTCGCCACTCGCCAGAGGATTTCTGAAGTTCAGAGACCATTTCAGCGAGTGAATTCATCCGTCCAATGTACACAACAGAAAGTGGAGCAAAGTTTATTTTATCTTTTAATGATGCACCAATTAAATAATTTGCTGTTGCATTAGTAGGATAATCATCTGGTCCAAGACCGAATAGAGAGGCTATGTTAGCTGCACACACATTCTTCAGTCATGTCTGTACGCAGAGGATGACATTGTGTGTGTGTGTGTGTGTGTGTGTGTGTGTGTGATGTCCATGGCCTGTGGGAGCCCCTTGGACGGACAGACTGACGGAGAAACAATTCTTCTGTCTTTAAGTTACGGAATGACAAGTTAGGTTAGGTTAGGTTAAGTTAGAGCAGCTGAGGCCCTAATCAGGGCCATCCCATGAACGCTATATATATATATATATATAAATACATATACACCCTAGCCTGAGCTACATACCCATTTCATCGACCAACCCCTTGGGGTGGATGAACAGCTGGGTTGACTGTGGACCACCTGCCGTAACCAGGACTCGAACCTATGCACTCGACCCTGGGCTGGGGCCTGTGAATGCGTCACGGTCAGGAACGCTAACCGATACACCACGTATACACATTTTCCATTTGTTGCAAGTTCTCCTCTCCAATATTCAACGTGCACATGCGAATTTACTTCAAATGCTCTCGGGTCTCCAGGACACGGCATGTGGAGTGTTCTCTTGGAGGCAACAGCCTGATATATTCCCCGAAGGCGCTGCAACATGCAGGTTCCTCCCTTTGCAAATCCCCTGGTTGATATATGTTTATCCACTCTTGCAAGGTCAGCGCAACGGAATCCAGTCGAGATATTCCGGGAGCGCTGCATCCTCAACGGGGCCTTTCCTCCTCGCGGCGGCGAATTGGACGTTTTCCATATTCATGCGCTTCCGCGTCCTCTTCCCAGACACCGTCGACCACTTCTTTTGTCGAGACGAAAATACTCGACCAGTTCTTTGTCAATTCGCGGCACTGCGTGTCTGTTCCCTCGACTGTGCCTGGCTGGGGATCACGTATGGAGGTCCCAGAGAAACTACATATATATA
>JAYMFT010394069.1:0-19454 GCA_038088735.1 Panulirus argus
CCAGAGATATATATATATATATATATATATATATATATATATATATATATATATATATATATACATATATATATATAAGTGTTCCTTGGCGCCGCCTGGAAGTGGTAACAGCGAACGAATCAGTCTACCTTTGAGAAGGCTGTGTCATCGTCAGGGGACAGAAAATAGTACAGTATCTTTAAGGTCAACGTGTGTGTGTGTGTACGAGAAGCATCACAAGAGGCAGGAAGATTTTCTGTGAGGAGGAGGAGGCAGCGCTGTCCACAAGGTTAACATGACGGGTTAGCCCTGGGCGCAGGAGGTAGGGCAACAAAGGCAAGACCAACACCGCTCGCTGTCAGCCGCCTCACTCCGCTGTTCCCATTGTCTTGTTCCTATATTGCCTGTCCGTGTATGCGAGTGAATGACTCATTCCACGTATGTGGTATACTTGTTATGTATGTATAAGCTGTGTAATGTTCGCTGCGCGAGTTAGTAAAGTGAAATATATTGCCTGTTCGTGTGATTAACCACTTGTATTGATTGGGGAGTGAGTTCTGTATTTGTGCATCCATGTCTGTAGTAATTTTGTTATGGAACATTTTTAAGTTTTGTATATTGTTGAGTCAACATTTGCTATTTCATCATTTAATTCATTCCTCTACTGCATTACTCTTATTATGAGTTCTTTACAAATGTTCAAATGTTCCATGTTATGTCCTCCAATTGTTCTATCTTACATCTCTCGAACAACTGTTCATTGTCGTCATGTGAACATGCCCTTGTGCGGATGTGTTTATTGACGTGGGTGTGTGTTGTTATTATTAGTCACAAGTGTAACGAGTAAAGTTCGTGAGATACATATTTATCGACCAGATTCAACAGGGAAGGATGATCAACAAGCAACTTGCTAACGTTATCCGTGAGGCGGGTTTGGCTGTTGTCCTGCCCGGGACTAGACCAAACCCCGGGGCCCGTGAGACTGGTATCTCGCAATGCTAACAACTGCACTATTAATGCCGAGAGAGAGAGTACCATCGGCAAAGCTTCACCACGAAAAAGCCTGGAGCGTGGCGGCTCTTACTTGTTTAACGATTCTACTATCGCTCTGTCGCCACGCACATCACACAACACTTGTCCATTTTGGGATTTGTCAGGGAGCGTATCTTTTTTCTTCACTTGTTTGCCTGTCTTCTGAAGGTTTCTGGGCTCACTCTGTGTTGGTGTTTTATTACGTCTGTTGTTAAAACACGAATACCTAAGGCTAATCCATCTTTCTTGCTGGGTTCTTTTGCATTTTCGTTTATTGCCTTATGTTTTACTTCATACTAGTAAATTCTTGTAGATCAACTTCTCTGTTCCTTCCGTGTCAAGTTTTCAGCCCAATATGTTTCCTTTGATTCCTGAACTTTGTTTACATGCATAAATCATCATATATGAAGGCTATAAGTCACACTTCCCGGAAACACGATTTATTTCCAAATCCAATACAGTTTCGGCTTTTCACTAGCACTTCTCAATTAAAATGACATCAGAAACAGAGAAGAACCATGTTATGTCTATACATCTGAGATCTTTCCCTGATGAGACATCATCCGTTACCTGAACCATTGCCACACGTTGCCAAGCACAAAATTATATGTAATGAGGTTAAGAAATATGTTACAGGCCTCGGGTAAGGTGTCATGAGGGATAAGGTAACGGGCGAGGTCGTGTCAGGGGAAGATCTCATATACATACAACTTTTTCTCAGTTTCTGATGTCATTCCACTTATGCGCTTATGCAAAGCCGACACTGTGTTGGATCCGAGGATAAATCATGCGTCCGTCAAGTGTGGTTTTAACCTTCATACATTTTCACGAGAGCTTTTTTCTTGTGCTTCATCACATATTTTTTTCTATGCTTTTTGTGTTTGCATGTCGTATTTTAGGCATACGAATTTCACATTAATGAGGCCCCATCTTTTTAATCAAAAGATTTTTGTTTAAATTATCCAAAGCTCTCTTCATTTAACTTGTTCTATCGTCATATTATAAAATTTTCTCACATATCCCTTGACTCCTCTCGCTTTTATTTGTTGCGTCCTTTGTTTGATCAATTCTTCCCCGCGTCAAAAAACTAGTCACTGTTGAACATGTCCAATCGATAGAGAAAATCTAAACGTGTAATCACGTCTCCCGTTATCTTCAACACTGGCAAGGGTCTAACTGCTATCCTCTCTCCTTATAGCTTAATTTCCCTACTTCAGGTACAGTGTGTGTGTTGCCTTCTGCTATTCCTCCTCTGATGAATATGTCACTCCGTAAGGGATGGGAAAACAGGTGTCGCATACTTTTCGCCTTCATCTGATACATGGTTAAGTATTCTTGAATGTCTGATCTACTTATATGAAGGTAATTTCTGTAATGATCATGAAGTCCCGTAATTTTCTTCTTCAGACTCATTTCTCTCCAATGTTCATTAACTTTGAAAATGACCAAAACAGAAGAATCTGTCCCTTTGAGATTGCTGCCCTCGTGAATTCTCCGTGTCTCATTTCTAGCAGCGTCCACAAACAAATTCAGGGACAATTCAAGTCACTCTGACAAGTCAATTATTTAGATTAGGGATATAGCAACGTTACCAAAATTGGACTGCGGGACACCACTAACTCAAAAAAACAAAAATGCACCTCTGTGTTGTCTGTTTTCATTCTTTTGTTTCCACTTCTTCCTTGTCTTGTGCCTAGAAATATTAAACTTCCTCTGGCATTTTTAAGTCAACCCAACTACTTTTTTTTATTATTATTCCTGGAATGTGCGCACCATCTTGGGAGTCCCGAAATTTCCGAGCGTGTGTGATTTTATCTACAGTATCATAACTACACAAACTTCCAGCACATCCCGCACAACGCATGTCCGCACTTCCGTGATAAGTGAGCATTAGCGTGAGACACTGTATTTGTACAATCAAATATGAGATTACCATCTGTATATTACATGGAGAGAATTTAAGACTCGAGTTGTTCCATCTCTTTACCTTGTATATGCTGACCATGTCTTTACTCCTGTGTGTATACACCGACACACATGCCTAAGGTAGGTATCCATTTATCGACCAATTCCAAGGAGAAACTGTGGGCCCACTGCCATGCCCAGGACTCGAACCCGGGTGGGCCCTTGCGCAAATCATTGCAAGTGACGCTAACTACTGCACCAGAGACCACTTACATAAATGTATATGTGCGCGTTTCACTAAACTATGTGCAAAACACAGGTTCCTCTTATACAGCAAAAAAAAACAATGGCCTTTTTTTTTAACTTAGAAGTGGCGTAAGGGAGCGTCTCAAACCTCTAATCAAAGTCTAATTGATTACTGCGGCACAACGGGTCACATAACCAGCCGGACATGTGTAGCTAAATGTAGCCGGGCGGGTGGTGTGTGGCGGTAGACGTGACTGGCGGGTATTCCCGTAATTTCATAGCCACCGGGCACCCTTATGTGCCTCCCACCCACCGCGGGACGTCAGTATGCACTTGGCAGTGAAGGTGAGAGGCAGCACGTCTCTCTCGGTGACCGGTTCCCTTAATTGGATACTGTAACACTTTGTATAAACTCCACTCGAGCCCGTACCCGTAAGACTTGCAAGGTATGGATGCAGCGCCGGACACGGTGAAAACGGAAATCCGGTTGGCCTGAAACGAGGTTACTTGCACAAGAAACTGATTTAATTCCTGTAGATAATGGTAACCTACAGACTGGAAATAACTGTCTGTATTTTTGGCATTTATAACAACAGCAAGTGGCTTTACTCTAGTGGTCAGTGACCCGACCCCTGAAGTTTGTTTCAATATATAGGTGTGAAACCTGTTTCTTCAGAGTGTTTAAGTCTACTGTTTCTAGCCACAGGAACACTGCGAAGGTCGAACTGTGTGTGTGTGTATCCATATCGAAGCTTATCGTAAGTCATTGTTGTAACTATTACGTCATTACGATTCTTTCGCTTAGGTTTAGAAAAACAAATGTTTGAGTTCCTCAAAACTAGGCTTAAAAGTGGCATGTTTCTAGGCTTGGTATTATCGTTGTTTTTTTTATTCCTGTTCTTTCAAGGTTATCTAAGTCGTTTTTGTTAAAGAGATCTGAACTGTACCGCGTTTGCAAGGCGTGGTCTTGCCAGCGAATTAAGTCAATAAAGTCTCTAATGTTTTGTAAAGAAATGTATTGTATTGACCCTTATACTGAAGTTGGATTAAAGACTAAAGTTCATACCCGATTATTGAGTCTCTCTCCTGTACTTAGATGTTTAGTTTTCAGTTTCAGCACTTTATTCCTTGATAGAGGAGCGGCAGATCTAAAGATTAATCGTTCAGCCTGAAATGTACATCATTTAAATACATTATTAATAGAAATGGACCCAGCAAAATCCCATGGGGCCCGGAAGAGGGGAGATGGTACTCCAAACAGTCTCTATCGTTCTGCATCCATCCCAGTCTGGGGATAGGGATTCTAAATCTTTTTTGTACGTGGACGACTACGAGTCTGTGGACCACCTTCAGCATAAGTTCGATATTATATTGGGTCTGAAATTACACTCAAGAACAAATGACACCAACCAAACTCTTATTAGAGACTGTGCTGATGGTAAAATGTATTCTATAATCTGTGGACGATAATGAAATTGAAGATGGACAAGTTGAGAACTCAGTCAAGGACATTCCAGCCACCGTGCTATGACCTTCCCCTAAACATAGCTCTCTGCATTTAATATGACCCACGAACTCAGACTATTCTGATCATTTTGAAGTGAAGTTTACGAGGGTACCCATGTAAATAATTTCTTCGTAAATCCAGATGTTATGAAATATACAAACTTTTTTGACGAACACAAATATTCACACCAAGTGTATGAAATATGATGACATTTAAGGAAAAAAAAATAGCACTGAAATAAAGTAAATGTCACTCCTTCGGTAATTAGGTGTGTTTTTATGTTCTAGAAATTATTTTCCTTATTTTAAACTAATTACGACAATATTTCCCCTTATCTGTGAAGCCTTGCCCACTTGTAAGTTATTTATTGTAGTGGCATAAGAAAAAAATGTACAAGTAACTTTGCACATTTTTCATGCATACAATAATTATCTTTAATGATACGGGAAACTAACACATTAAAAAAATCCATGAATGGAACTTGCAGGTAGCTGAACCATACTCCACATGCAGCTATCACAAAAAAAAAAAAATGCGCGACTGTATGAGATAAGCTCTGCATCTAAACTAAGCTTTGTTTTAGGTGCAATATATAGATCATTATGATAGAAATGTTTGAAAAGTATAATATGGAAAATTATATTTCATCAAATGTATTAAAGAAACTAATTATAGTACATCTAGGAAGATATAGGGTTAAAGTACTAATAGGCAATACACTTATGTTTCATTTTTCCTCGTGGTTATCAGCAAACTTTAGATTACGCGCATTACTCTGACTACTGCCACACTTACAATGCATCAAAACCTCACCTGGCGGTCAAGAAATACCTTAATTTTCAATGATCTAGTCGTAACGTGCCACACGCATGATGAAAATGCACTGCCAACGTGGCGCGAGTTGTTAACAAACAGACGACACAGTGAGATGCCAAGCATGAGAGTATTTCTACAATTAATCTGTCTACTGGGTAAAGTTACGTAGGATTTCATAGCTCTTGTAGATGTTTTACAAGTGTCTTACCTTCTTGTACATTACTCACATGCCTTCCATAATATGCATAGAACTTATCGCTTTAAATGATATCGTCAGAGAAAATGTAAGGCACTTCAACGTCCTTCCCAAATGTTAACGTTTTCTCTAACACTAACAAGCATACCATAACAAATTCCTTAACAACTGAAAGCTAACAGTGATGCAGTGTTAAGCTGCTGACTAAAAACATTACTAATGTACATATTGATTCAGGAGATTTACACTGAACAATTACAATTTAACAAATCATCTTAAGGTCACACTGAGGTTTAAGTGTAAATGATGTTTTAATACAATAAAAGATAGCCATTAGTACATTCTCGAGAAAGTAAATGCTTCAACTAACTACAAACGTGTAGTTAAAAACGTACAACTATGATCAACTTGTCCATTGCAATACACAGTCGACTGGCCCCTGCGTGAAGGTACGGTAGACTGCCAGGGCAGCTTGTGTAGACCTGCAGTAGACAATAAAAGGTCAGAGTGTAGGCCAACCAAACAACAGCTAGGTCGGCCCAACTACATTTAATAACACAATGGACTTCTCTTGTCCTTTGATTACAACTTAATATATATCCTAACATGACATATATACACAGTGTGAAGAATGAAGCTGGCAACACCATTGTAGCAAACCTCACATGAATAAGGATGAAATACACAGAGAAAAGGTAAAAGTCTTTTTGAGCTACTTTGAAATTAACCCGGGTTGAAGATATTGGCCTATGCTCAATTGTTTAATCCGCTTTATACATCTTTCTCTAATGTCTTCAATTATGAACTTGCATTTTTGGCGGAAAGATGTCTTTAAATATGTCAAGTATCTCTCTTGAGAGATATAAAACAAGTGGAACAGATAATTACTTGAAAGTAGATTAATTCATGGCTTAATAATGCGGTTCCAAACTGTACACAACATGAGGCCGTGAGTGAACTCATACGTGAAAACTGACCAATCAAGACACGGGAGAGAATTTTGTCACGTTACCAGTAACCAATCAGGACATGGGATGAAACTATCTATAGTTACTGATAACCAATCAGGGCAGAATAGAACTCTGTGAATACTGATAGCCAATCAGAGAGTTGAGATATCAGCTGAGTAGAATGTTGTCAACAAACAGAGGCTGCGAGAGCGAGTACTGAGGGTACCAGCAGGAAGGGCCATCGCTACAGTGATTAAGAGACCCTCGGGCGGCTAGATAAGCTCAAAATAGCTGCGACTTCGACCAAATTTAGGTCTCCAGGGCTCCAAGAGATCCTCCTAGTGATTATTACTAGTATAATTCACAAGGACACGTGGGCAGTGAGGGAATATCTGAAGTGATCCGTGTGTCTCTCTACCCTCAAGGACTTACATCATGAGAACCCCATGGTGACTACTACCTCCATTATTGAGAACGCAAAAGTGTCAGAAAAAGTTTGAACAACAAATGTTTCTGTCAGTCTCTAGGAGTCGTACTGTGATACTTAAGGGTTTGATGGGTTTGTATTGCCCGGAGTGATTCTCATTCATGTCTAGCTGGTGCTTATCGGGTCTTGGGCGCCAAAAGAGGGTCTCTCTACCGACTTAAGAGACTTGCAGCCTGCAAGGGAACCAGTTTATGGCCACTGCATTCAGTAGAGTTTAGCGATTCCTGCGTATCAAGAAAACCACTCAGTACGTTCTTCCATAACCTTCAAGGACTTGCAGGTCAAGATAATCTCCCTGTAACTGCATTCTCCAGTAACACTAAGGATTCTTGGACATTAAGAGAAGGTTATTACAGCTTTCATCAGTTTTAAGATACCCATTGGTACCAAGGGAACCTCAGCATAACTGTAGCTTCCGCACCTAAAGGACTTCGGTAACTTTTTTTTTGTCTCAAGAACTTCACAAACCCTAAATGTATATAACTTAAGATAGTGAATTAAGATAAAGAATAGTCAGGTACTTGAAGTAGTTAGTAATACTAAACTGAATCGTTATGTAAACTGCTCAGTGAATAATTAAAATGAAGAATGAACTTTGCTGGTGATACATTTACCTGAAGTTAGTGCATAGGCTTCCAGGTGAACGGATGAGTCTGGACCCAAGTTCGTAGTGCTTGAGCATTTTTTTTTTCCTGCACTTTTTAAACAAAGTTTTAAATTTCTCTTAAATTTCTCTTGATAAAGGATCGCAGAGTGGAGGCCTTTTTTAGTAATTTTGAAAAAGATTGACGGATAATGTGGGTTTGTTTGTTGTATAGATAAGAGTTCATGTTTTACTTTTGGCTTACCATATTATTTACTTGAAATAATTGGATAGTGGGGAGAGCTATGAAACTCAAGAGAAAATTTTGGATTAGTTAACAAGGTAAATACTTGTATAAAAACCTAATCTGACTCTATAAAAACTTTATTTGACTTTTCCTGGCAGTCAAATTTTACCTTATTTCCAATGTTCATAAAATATTGTTATAGTCTTATGTTTTCATTCAGATTTAGTGCACTGTATGTGTTTACATCCAATTCTGTTAAATATTTTGGATTAATAAGCAAGATAAAACACTTCAAATAAACAGAATTCATAAAAGTATTTATAAAAGCATTAACTAACTTTTCCTGAATAAAAATCTTACCTGACTTTTCTTAGCTGTCAGATTTTATGCTGTGCCCAGTGTTCATAGAGTATTATAATAGTCATATGTTTATTACCTGTTTTGTGCACTGTTATGTGTTTACCTTATTTTTGTGTGCCGTGTGACACACTGTCCTAGCATAACCATAGGAAAATTCCTGCATAGAGGCAAATCAGAACTAACTTAAGAATACTCTTGATTTTATTTTGCAGTGCTGTTTTAGTGCTGACATAGCAGGATTTGGAGCATTATTTTTTTGCAATGTATTGAATAAGTTGATTGTGGGGAGGGTTATGAAGATCAGGGAAGATGTGTAACTGAGGGAAAAGTAAAAGTAGGTGCACCTGCGTCCTCCATGTGGCACTTTCAGGAAAATGGAAAAATGATCAACATCACCAATAGTCATTACCAACATCTACAAAATGAATATAAATAATGTAAAATTTCATGTGAACATTTTATCAGTATGGTATTTCTAAGTAGACTTTTTCATTCATTCTTCTGCAGCTTGTGACGTGGAGGTGGCATTTTTGTGAGATAACAATGAAGTTGAGGAGATCTGGTGGTGACCAGGTTCCACTTTGACAATCCCTAAGGTATTAATGAAGTGAGGAGGTGTCCTATGTTGATGAGGACCTGGATGATATCACCATCTAATGCCCCAAGTGGTAGGATATCTCTGCCCCACCTTGTGATCTTTCTTTTCCGCGCCACCCTCCTTCCCATCTTATTTTTCTTTCTCTCTTGCTCTACGTCTCCCATTTACTACTCCCGTTCATCTGATTTCCTCATCACCTCCCTCCTTCCTTTTACTCGTCCTCCCCCTATCACTGTGATTCCCTTATTCTTGCCTGTATCCCTTCACCCATCCTGACCTTCCATTAGAGTCTCTACTCATTTTCCTCAATCTTCTACCCCTCCCACTGCACCCATACTACCTCTTTCTTACAACTTTTCCAAACCCATCCAACCTCCCTCCTTTTGCTCAATCTGCTGCTTCTTTACGCTCATTTTACTAGATCTTCTTATATCTTCCTTTCCTCCTGTCCTTCCCTCTTTGCTTATCCTCCACCTCCATTCCCCTCTTCTCCAGCAGTGCATCATGACGGTCACCTACACTCATGAAGTTGCTGACTGTCGGGGTTTTGGCAACTTTTGGAGGCTCCTTTTCAGGTATGTTTGTTTTGTCCTTTTCTGTATATGTTTGTGTGTGGCATTGTGCTTTTGTGAAATTTGCCATGAAAGCTTTACAGTATTATTGCTTTGATTTTTATGTTGTGTTCTTTGGCTTTAAGGTATGGTGATTTTGGGGTATTTGATATTTAGCTGAGAAGATTGAGAATGAAATACATGGTACTAAATAAAGATGCCTTTGTATTAAGATCTAATAAACAGTAATAATCTGTCTTGTAATGTCATTCTGAGGTTGCAGTATGTCTCCTTATGTCATCCTCAGCTATCACTTTATATCTTTGTGTGTTATTTCAATGTGTTTGGTGTTAACCTTTATGATCATCATCAAGTGTAAGAATTGACTCTCAGTATTACTATCTAGTGTTAGCGTTAACTCTCTTCTACATTATAAGGTGTTTATGTTAACTCTTAGTACTGTCATTAGATGTTAATTTTAACTCTTGCATACATACAAGGTGTTGATTTTAACCTGTAGTCATCATCAGGTATTAATGTGTTACTGTATAGTGTTAACTCACTGCATCACTACCAGGTATTAGTGTTAACTTTCAGTATTACTACCAGGTGTTAGTGTTAACTCTTTCAATAGTAAATGTTTGTACCTGCTCCTGACACAGTCAGGATTTAACTCATTGTTGTCATTAGATCATGGGGCTAACATTTTGTCTCATCAGCAGATGGCAATGTTGATTCTCAGTAGTTTTATTATTAGGAGTCATTGTTATTTCTCTCTCGAAATGGCATTGTAAAAGCCTTCTATGGCCGTAACAGATGGTGATTCTCATTGTCACTGGTAGTTGATAATTCTCAGCATTGTTAGCATGTGGTGGTTTTAATTCTCATTAGTTCATATCTCTGCTAGTACCCTTGGAATCCATATCCATGTCTGCATATGCTTGCTTGTCCACACTTTGGTTGTTTTATGTCTGAGGAAAGATCTCAGCCATCACTTGCTGTTTGGTCAGTAGATACTTATTAATGAGTACTCAGCATCCCACTTGCAGTAGGTCACCCTGACCTTCATTTCACTTCTCAGAGGCAAACTTTGTAATAAGCGATTACCTTTTTTTTTTTTTTTTTTGTGTGTGTACAGATTGTATTATTGACTTGTAGTGTCACTGGAAGATGGTGTTAATACTCAGTCTTAGTGGTACTAACGGTATTTGTTTTAAGTTTAGTTTCGGGTGCAAACTCTCATTGTTCTGGTATGTGTGGGTGTTAACTTAGATAATTAGATAGGGTCACTAACTTTTCAGTTTCTTTGGCTGGTAGCAGTGTTAATGTTTAATGACACTTTGAAGTAATAATTTATTATCACTGACAGGTGGCGGGGCAGTGTTTATAAGCTGGTGTGGCTGGACTTGGTGTTATACACCCTTCTCTACTATGTGTGCTCTGCTGTCTACAGACTGGTGCTAGATGAGGAGGGCAAAAGGTGAGTAAGAGAAGTGGATAGATATTGTTATTTGTGGTTAACCATATTTGCATGTAAATGTCTAATATTTCTATGCCTGACTGCCTGTAACTTAAAAGTACACAAAGCTTTCTATGTATCATTAATTTTTTGTAATGCTCTAAAGATATATTGCTTCTGTCTTGTACATTTGAGAATGTTTAAGTGCTATTAAAGACCAAGGATATTTATGTCAACCTTTAAATGTGTGTGAAAACTCTGATAAAGACTTTATGTTAACATTCATATGAACTGTTTGCAGTACTTATGACAGTTCACAAGTGATATACCATCAGTTACATATGCAAGGCTTTCTGTTTGATGTAATGTAGTTTTTGCCGTAGTGGGGAAGGGTAGTCACATCCATTATTGTGTTCAAATCACTGGAGCAGAGGCTTCCAACATTTCATTGTCATATATGAACCACTAATGTATTTTCTTATCACATTCCATATTGCTCTACACCTGAAATCTCAGGTTAACAGTGAAAGACTCTGAATTTGAGTGACTCTTTAGCTTGTTGTAATGCTTAATATATAAAAGACTAAATAAGACAATCTGTGTGGTAGAGGTGTGCACATGATATAAAACTTTTTTTTTTTCACACAGTCTGTTTCTTTTGACCAAGTAAGTAATCCTTGCTTCACTAGTGTGACAGTCAAGTCATTTTTTTTCATACGATGACTGTTTCCTTTATTAGCAAGGCAGTGCCATGAGCTGATGAAGAAAGACCACATCTTCTCACATCCACTCTCTATCTGTCATGTGTAATGCACTGAAACTACAGCTCCCTACCCACATCCAGGCCCCACATATCTTTCCATGGCTTATCCCAGATGCTTCACATTCTCTGGTTCAGTCCATTGACAGCATGTCAAAAAATTCAATATATAATATTACATTGTGAATGTTTTGAGCTATGCTTCTTTAGCTCTCAAAGGTGTGAAAGTGGTCAGCAGATGTTTAGAGATGAATCCCCATGTGCCACCTACTTTAGGTGCCTGTCAAACTGGGAGAAGGTATATGATATAGTGGCTAGTAAAGTTTCCAGGTGGATGAGCAGGCAAATCAAATTGATCATAAGGACTTGAGTATAAAGTGAATGTAGGACGGAATAGATAAGATGTTTGATACATACTGATGTAAGAAATTAGCAAGAATTATGCATCTGTGTGACCAATATTTAAGCATATATTTTTTGAAAATCAGATATATTTTCATAGCAGAATGGTAAAGTAGTTTCTTAAAACAGGACTGTGAAACAAATTCAGCTTACTGTTATTTGAGAAGTGATGATGGTAGATATGATCAGAACTAAGAATTCTTGAAAATATTGCATTTTGTAAGTTTACTGTGAAGTATTTTTACACAGATCACCTAGATTTTTCACTTAGATATGCAGTGATGAAGAATAGTTAAAATGAGGCTGATGAAGAATAGTTAGAATGAGGCATGTCTTTTGATATAGACACCTTCCCTATCCATTACATGTTGGAAACATCATAAACTATTGAAGGTGTTTTTTAAAGATATATAAATGTAAGGTTTTATTAGGCTTATTTTAGAACTGGTATTTAACGGGGAGCCATTATTTTGGCTTTGTTGTGGACTTTGTAACTGTTATCAGGAATGGTAATGGTGGCAATAACACCTCTATTGATGAAGTTTGTTAGTCTTCAAAGGAGATATGATACTGTTTTGCTGAATACTTTCTTCTTTTTCACCATGACAAATGTAAGCATTAATTACCCTATTCCTTCCTATGCCATACCTATATCAGTTAGGAAGCCTTATTCATCACCAATCTAGCAGACCTCATAACGATTATGTAGATGTCTCTGAACTTTTATGAGTAAATAATAGTTGTTACTGTAGTTATGAAGTCTCCATCTGTAGCATCACTAGCTTCAGTTTATCCCTACAGAACATTTGAGAAGGTGTCCCTGTACTGCCATTACTTCAGTGACCTGATTCCTGTGTCTTTTGTGCTGGGCTTCTATGTTAGCATCGTTATAAAGCGGTGGTGGGAGCAGTATATGTCACTGCCATGGCCTGACTCCCTTGCTCTCTTCATATCCACTTCTATTCATGGTCATGTAAGTTTTTTCGAGCCTTGTCAACTCATCATATCTATCCATCCAGCCATCTGCATCCTATATTCATTTAGCTGCATTAGGATCAGTGCATTTTTTTTCTTTTAACTAACCCTAATTTTCTGTCTCTACTTTCATCCATAGCCACATGAGTCTTGCTTGGTATACCATATCTTCTTGTCACATCCTACAGTGATATATAGATGTGTCAAATCTACTTTTTATATCCTTCAATTGAATACTGTAGCCTCATATCAAGTACACATCTCATATCAACAAAAATTCACATTTATGTGTCAAAGTGTGTAGTGTTTATCTCTTGTTTGTCTGTTATATTCACTAGTTAAACACCTATCATATCCTTCATCTACATCCAGTTACCCTAGCTAGCTACCTCCATCTACTGTCAAATCAGCCCATTGTGTTTGCTTTTCACATTCATCTTCTGATCCTTGTCAGACATTAATCTGACCTGCACCCTCCCTTAACCCTGAATGTTTATCCATTCCTACTCAACAGAACTTGAACTTTTCAGTTGCTCTTTGAAAGACTATTATTACACGTGATATCAAGCTTATAGTTCTGTGTTGTTATGGCAGGATCTTACATCCTTCTCTATGTAAATGTGACACAAACCCTTTTTGTGAACATATGTAGTACTGCTGCACTGAAACTACAGCTCCCTATCCACAAACAGGCCCCACAGACCTTTCTGTGGTGTATCCCTGATGCTTCACATGCCCTGGTTCAGTCCATTGACAGCATATCGACCCCAGTAGACCACATTGTTCCAGTTCATTCAATCCCATGCATGCCTTTCAACCTCTTGCATGTTCAGGCCCCGATCACTCAGAATTTTTTCACCCCATCCTTCCATATCCAATTTGGTCTTCCTGTTCTTCCAGTTCCCCCAACTTCTGACAAATATACCCTCTTTGTCAAACTTTCCTCACACATTCTTTCTGTATGTCCAAAACATTTCAGCACACCCCCCCCCCCCTTCAGTTCTCTCAGCCACATGCTTCTTATTACCACATCTCTCTTTTAACCTTTCATTACTTGATCAAACCACCTCACACCACAAACATTTCATATTTAACACATCCTCCCTCCTCCACTTAGCCTTATTCATAGCCTAAGCCTCATGTCCATATAATATTGCTCAGGATTTTTCCCTTTTAGGCACAGTCAACTGTTCTTGTTGCTACCTCACGAATGCAGGAAATGGCGAATATGTATGAAAAAATGTTGTTTTGTTTAGAGCTAGAATATATACTGTAACTGATTCATGTTTATTGTAGCTAAGCTTCATTATTTGTTTTTCTTCCAGTTTGCTGTATACAGTACGTATATTGCAACCCCACTTTGTTTGAATTTATATATTAGCATGAAAAATTTCATATTACTCTGTCTTATATCTGCTTCTTTCTTTATGCTCTCAGTAAGCCATATTTATATCATATTTATGCAAATTTTATTATCCCTGGTGTTATTCATGAGGTTCATTAGTGTAATTAACTTGTACCTCTGAACTGTACAATCAGTTATACTGACTTCCATGGTTTACCTCTCATTGCTTGTTTCTTCTTATTCTTTTGCTGATGGGTTTGTTGGACCAGTGAGGCCTTCAATACTAATTTTTTCTTTTGTTCTGATGTTTCTGTTTTTGCTATCATTTGTGCTGTTCATCCCACTGAATTTTTCTGATGTGCTTTTGTGTGGCTTTTTCCTTCCAAAAATGCTTTTCCAATGAGAAAGAAGTTTTGATTTTTGGCATTACTGTTGTTGTTATAGCCTAGCCAGAAAGTGTTGTGAGTGAAAGCATGGTTTGTTCCACAATCCTTCCTTTGCATCAACATACTGTCATGTCCTCAACTGTTTTTTACTTGTCCATTGGCATATTTTGATTTCTCCAGCTCTGTTCAACATTTCATGCATATTGATTTGTTTATCTCCTTTTGTTATTATATCAAATATTGCTTGATATGTCACTTGCTTCATTTCTTGCACTATACCACCTGAATTCCTCATTCTTAATGGCTGTAGTTATGTAGACCAGTGTCCCCTCATATACTTGTGATATTTTTCATACTGATTGTATAATTATGGATGCCTGAAATTACATTTTATTGCATCTTTCTGAGTGAAAGATCCTGAAGTTCATATCCTCACATATCAGAGTATGATAATTTCTTGAGAAAGAGAGAAAGTGGCAGCAAAGTTGTGAGTCACTGTAATTTTTGCTTCACAGGTATTCTACTTTATTCTCAGGACCGGCAGGGTCGGCTGATGCGGCGAACAATTGCACGCTATGTGAATCTCTCCTTTGTCTTGACTCTAATTATGATCACACCCAGGGCCAAGAAGCGCTTTCCCACCCTTGAACATTTGGTGGAAACAGGTATGTTTCTTAAGTCTACTCCACTCGTCCTTTAGAAGAGATGGGTAAGTCCTTGAGATATGTTTTTCCTTAAAGATCCCAAGGTGAAGACTGACGGATCACTTAAGCTTACTTTCCAGTTCTTGACCACCTGTGTGTGGTTCCTCATTCTTGACTTTGTGTTGGATGCATCACGGTCACTTAGCCTTGCTTCCATATTTTGATCACTTGGTGCATATGACTAAGTCCCTACACTGAAGATGTAGTTTCCTATCCTTAATCATGTGTTGTTGATAGGGATCTTCCCTTAGTTAAGGCGTAAGTGGCGAGGATGTATAGTTATGTCCCAAGTAATGTCGGCAATTTCTTCACCTGCCAGCTGCAGTTTGCACAGCACTTGAGTTTGACCTGCATCAGTCTAAGTTGAAAGTAGATGAATGTTATAGGTATTCATTGATGTTTAAAGGGCCGACCCTTGTACTTTTACATATTTCAGTAACCTAGAATCCATATCTTCCTGCAGGCCTGATGACAGCAAATGAGAAGAAAATATTTGAAAACCTGATGGAAAAAACACCTCACTCACTGTATTACCTGCCTCTGGTTTGGGCAGGCACATTGGTCACTCGAGCAAGGAAAGAGGGCCGCATTAGGGATGATTTTGCTGTCAAAACCATAGTTGATGAGCTTAACAGTCTCAGGGGCAAGCTGGGAGGTCTCCTTAGCTATGACTGGATTAGCATCCCACTTGTTTACACCCAGGTCAGTGCCATAACCATCTGATTACCACAACTATATTAATGTTGCTTGTCTCCATGCAGAAGCTATGGGAATCAGCAGCTAGATGCATGCTGCTGGTACAGGTCATAGGGGTTGGGATGGACTTACATATCTCCTGAGAAGTGGCTACTGATGCTAACTCTCTCTCTCTCTCTCTCTTTAAATATATATAAGGATTTCCAGCCCCCAGCTCCCACCCCTTTTAGTCACCTTCTATGACACGTAGGGAATATGTGTGAAGTATTCTTTCTCCCCTATCCCCTATCCCGCTTCCAGGCCCCACAGACTTTTCCATGGTTTACCCCAGACGTTTCATATGCCCTGGTTCAGTCCATTGACAATATGTCGACCCCAGTATACCACATCTTTCTAATTCACTCAATTCTAAGCACTCCTTTCACCCTCCCATATCCTCAGGCCCCAGTTGCTCAAAATTTTTCTTACTCCATCCTTCCCCCTACAATTTGGTCTCCTATTCTTGTTCCTTCCACCTCAAACACATATCCTCTTTGTCAACCTTTTCTCTCGCATTCTCTCTATATTTCCAAACCATTTCAGCACACCCTCTTCTGTTTAAAAAGAAGGACATAAACAGTTATATGTATTTGAGTGGGAAAGATGGTCAGTGGGCATTATTTAATTACATATTAATTGACAAGTGTGTAAAAGTGACTTTTGTATGTACATGTGCTCAGAGGGGCAGCTGGTGGGATGTCTGATCACTACCTCGTGGTGGTAAGGGTGAAAATTTGTAGAAATTTTTGGAAAAGAGGCAACAGTATTGGTGAAAAGAGAGTGGTTATATTGTATGAGCTTGGAAATGAGATTTGTGTGAAGAAATACCTGGAGAGATTAAATGTAGCATGGCAAAAGATGAGAGTGAATGAAGCAAGGGGAGTGGGTGAAGATTGGGAGGTATTTAGGGAAGCAGTGCTTGCATGTGCAATAAATGCATGTGGCATGTGAAAGGTGGGAGGTTGGTAGGTTAGAAAGGATAGTGAGTCGTGTGTTGAAGAAGTAAAGTTGCTAGTAAAAGAGGAAAGAGAGACATTTGGGTGGTACTCATAGGGAAGGAGTGCAAATGATTGGAAGATGTATAAGAGAAAGCAGCAGGAGGTCAAGAGGATGGTGCAGGGGTTGAAAAAGAGGGCAAATGAGAATTAGGCTGAGCAAGCATCATTAAACTTTAGGGAGAATAAAATGCTTTGGAAGTAGGATAATAGAGCCTGAAAAACAAGGGAACAAATAGGAACGTTGTTGAAGGAGGCAATAGGAGAAGTGGTAACAGGTAGTGATGAATTGAGGAGATGGAGTGAGTATTTTGAAGGACTGTTGAATATGTTTGATGATAGGGCGGCAGATGTAGGGTGTTTGGGTTGGAGTAATATGCGAAGCGAACGTCACAAAAGAGTGCTTTGGTGAAGAGAGAAGAGGTTATGAAAGCCTTCCTTGAGATTGAGTGTATATTTTACAAAAGGATTTTTATCCAGGGGCAATGTTTTTGGGCAGCATAGATTTGATTTATGTTATCTCTTAACTTATGGTCATGTATGTATTGTGCATACTTACTTTCTGGTCTTACTTCATAATACAGGTTGCCAATCAAAAATCCGGCAATCATTATTCCGGTTCCATCAGTTTTCTGGCAGAAGTCTTGGTGTGGTCTGTACCTGCATGGTGAGCACAGTTTAAAAATTCCGGGGTTTCAAAGCTGTGAAGGATGCTGTTGTTCCAGTTAGTGATGGAGATGGTGATCCTGACAACCCACCTGCTACCTGTATTTAACTTTTTCTACTGTATACAGTACTAATTGAAAATTCTTCAGAACTGTGCTGTAAGTCCAACATGTTACCAGCAGAGTACTGTATCATTTTACTGCATCCAAACCATTTTATTTAGTTGTCCAACATTAAAAGTTCATTTGCTTTTCATTTAGTGTTTAATTTTCTTTTCTTAAAGCAATGTAGTCATTTTCTGTTTCAATATATACAACATACATAGAGTCAGGAGGCTATCAATCAATTTTCCGGAAAAATCGAAAACCTGGCAGCCATGAGGTCCCAATGTTGCTGGATTTTTTATTGGCAACCTGTATCTTTATTCAGCCAAACAGATGTAATGAATAAGTTAACATTAGATGTCATGATTTATGACTTGACCAACACAGGACATGGACCACATTTGTGAGTTGCTGTCTGACTTTACAGGTTGTGAGTCTGGCAGTATATACCTTCTTCCTGTCAACTATCATGGGCCGCCAATTCTTAGACCCATCTCAGAAATACTCCAAGAACAATGTTGACATGTACTTCCCCATCTTCACCATGCTACAGTTCTTCTTCTACATGGGTTGGCTCAAGGTTGCTGAGAGTCTGGTCAACCCCTTTGGCGAGGATGATGACGACTTTGAAGTAAACTGGCTCATTGATAGAAATATTCAGGTGACTGAGAATGAGAGAGAGACAGAGAGAGAGTTGTCTTAGTGCTCCCAAAACTTTCATCCCTTCACTCACCCTATGTCTCCCTTGCGCTTCCATGGTTCCATTCGCTGTCATGTCCTCTCCCAGATATCTAAAACACTTCACTTCCTTCAGGTTTTCTTCATTCAGACACACACCCCAACTAAACTGTCTCTCAACCCACTCCTCCTTTCACACATTCTTCCAAACTCGATCACTTAACTTTTACAGTTTCTCACTCGAATCTGCCACCAATGCTGTATCATCGGCGAACAACAATTGACTCACTTCCCAGGCCCTCTCATCCCCAAAAGACTGCATACTTGCCCCTATCTCCAAAACTCTTGCATTTGCCTCCCTAACCACTCCATCCATAAACAAACTGAACAACCTTGGTGGCATCACACACCCAGTCATTGGACCCAGTCATTCTGCTCTCTCTCTCTGCTCCTGCACATGCCTTGCACCGCTTCTAGCAGCTTTCCTCTCACACCGTTTATTCTTAAGACATTGTACAAGGCATTAATATCAACCCTTTCATATGCTTTCTCCAAACCCATAGTGCCACCTACAAATCCATCTGTTTCTCTTAAGTATTTCTTACACACATTCTTAAAGCAAACACCTGATCCACACATCCTTTACCACTTCTGAAACCACATTGCTCCTCTCCAATCTGATGCTCTGTTTATACTTTCGCCCTCTCGATCGATACCTTACCATGCAATTTACCAAGTGCACTCGTCAGGCTCATACATTTGTAGTTTGAACACTCACCTTTATTCCA